>JAQIXD010000054.1:0-50533 GCA_034699985.1 Minunthozetes semirufus
GAGAGAGAGAGAGAGAGAGAGAGAGAGAGAGAGAGAGAGAGAGAGAACAGTGTTAGGAATGCCATGAGTGCAGATGATTTTTAGTACTACTCGAAGAGCAGCTAAGAAGTGATGTTTATTCACACATTCAGTGCTTTTAGAGGTCACTGTGTGAGGGCCGGGAGTGTTGGTATTTTTCATATGAAAAAGTGATGCCAACACACAATCCTGTGTCTCATTTGAACCAATTCTTATGACAATTATCTTCAAAACACATAATATTTATGCGATTCCAAGAAAAAAGTCGACCAAAGCATGAGTTTAGAGCCAAAAGTTTTATTTTTATTTTCAAATCGATTGCATTCCTGTTCTCTGTTTTTATTTTTCAATTATTCTTTGAAAAACATGTCATTCGAGTGCATAAAACATTTTGTGTCATTAAATAGCCATAAGTTTTGTAAAAAAACATTTTTTAATTCAATAGTTATATAAAATCAAAGAATATTTAATTTTGTTTATAAATATTTGAATTACAATATTTCTAATTAAAATGTGATAAAACAAAACTAAGTAATCAACAAAACAGAACAAAACAGCATTTTTAAAGTCCTGTTTATTTGAGAACATTTTCAAATAATTTGAAGAAAAAATTATATGAGAATTAAGATTAAAATCAAATCAAGTATTTGATGGAAAACTATTTGAAACTTCGGTATTGTTTTGTTTTTTGGGTAAAAATCTTATTTTTAATGAGTCGTTAAACTCTTTATAAAATTCAAACCCATATTAACATAACATGAATTTCGATCAAATATTTGCTGTAAATTGTTATTCAAATCAGAGGTGTATTTAAAATTCAAAGTTTCAAACGAAATTCAATGATCTCAGAGAATGAGAAGTTTATAATTAAGCATGAATTTGAGCAAGATGATTTATTTATGTATAAATTACTTGCCAGACATTAGTGGCTATTCTATTGATTGCAGACAGAGTCAGATCTGAATAAAAGTTTTTATACATTGTTTATAACAAACGATTTAAATAACTATTGAATAAATTCAAGAATAAATAAATGATGAATAAATGGCTTATTTTGTTGGAAAAACAAAAAGTGTGGACATTTAGCAAAAGCTTTATATAATAATTATAATAATCTTTTATTCTGTGCTTTAAATCATTTTTTGTTTTGAATATGTTTTGAACCGGGATTTCAACAAATTGTTACTTAAATGCCATTTAATACAAATGTTATCATTGAAGACATCTTAAAACCTGGTCTTACAAAACAATTGATGGCCAAAAGCATAGAACAGTTCATTTAATGTTATATAACTTATATATACCTTATATTGAACGCCAGTTAATCACTACTAAATTCAAACACATTTTCAAATTTATTGAATGATTGCTGTCCTTAACGTTTTGAGTGTGGGCTCACAATTCAAGTCATGAGTCATCGATTTGGGATTTTTCTTGTTTTACTCACAAAAAATTATCCATCAGTTTTATCCTCCTATTAAAGCTCAGGTTTTTAGCCCCTGGGGTCAGCCCTTCAATGAGCATAATTGTAGCGCCAAATCTACCTGTGCTTCACTATAACAGGCGATAATTATTGAATTAAATTTCATGTTCTGAACATTTAAATTGAAATTCAGAAAAAAAAACATCTCTTAAGAGAAGACCAAAAGAATGTGTTTTTATTGCTATTAATTAGGAGTCGATTGGAATTCGAGAAATTCGTTTCAGAATAATGTTTTTCAATGGTTTTGTCGATTAATAGTTTGACTTATTTTTTGATTCATTTGTGAATTATATTAATTGGAAGTCGAGAAGTGTATCGCTATTTTGCAAAAAGCAATGATTGCATAAATTTAAGAGCTATGGGCACAGGTATGGGCACAGACTTAGCGCTTAAATATTATAATAACAAGTTTATTGAAGTTACACTTGAATTCAGAATAAGTTACTTAGTATAGCATATTATTTTCAGCTCCGGTATGCTCTGCAACCTGACGTCGTGACCCCTGTGCAACAGTTTGCTATAAACGAGTGCGAGGCTGCTCTCGTGAGCCCTCCCACAAAATTGGGGACCGCAATCCAGTGGGGGTAAGCAAAGCTGCTAGTTTATATATTAGACCTGTATTGCGGAAGGTAAACTTATTTTTGAACTTTTTAACTAAGGCTTAAACTTTTCAAAAGCACAGTTATATAATCGACAACAAGTTGTGCTATATTTCGATATAACAAACACTCATTCCTTATGTGAGACACAACGGTCTGAGACTGAAGTTTGTGCACAACTTTTTTGTCCTCAAGTTTTGTCGAATTAATTGAAAATACATTTTTTTCTCAAATAATTTATTTCAAGTGATTAATAGACAAAATAATTGTCGAAAACAATTTATTTATTAGTTTTTTTTGTCGTCAAAAATAATTTAATATTTATTTTCATAACATTATTCTCATCGCATCTTATATTCCAATTGATTACATAAATCGCAATGAATTTACATCTAAAACAAGTAAGTCATCAAAAAAAGGTTTTCATAAACTATTGATTTTCAGATGAGTAAAGTCTTTTGGGAAGATATGGGAAGAAATATCTTAAAAATTCTTCACAACTAAGAAATTGTGTCAAAAGTTGTGTTACATTTGGAATACAATTTGAAGGCAAAAGAATTTCAGAATTATTTAATGGATTTATTCAAATGGAGAGCACTTCTGAGCACTTCTGAAGCGGACAGTAATTCAATTTCATTATTCACACAAAAATGCTTAAAATTTGAGCAAAAACGGCAATACCTGAGTATATAATAATTTTGGCCAACATTTGTTGTGTGCCTCTACTCTGTCGACCTTAACCTTAAACATTAAGCAATTAGTTTTGGAGCAACAGTTAAGTTCCCATTTATAGGACTCCTTACTGTTATCTAATACCTGTACTCGTATTGAAAAGTAGTGTAAACTAAAAAAAGTTTTATTCCGTTATGTAATGTAATGTAATGTCCTTTTGAAAGACATGCGACCAACACAACCAACACTACAGCACAGGCACTACAGCGAAACGGAACCGGCGTTCAAAAACTGCTTCAACATTGACCTCAATTCCAAAGACATGATGTGCTGTGAATTCTAAATAATGACCAAATTTTTTCTGACTTTTCGTTTACTTCTTTTTTTGTTTAACGTAACTGTGAATGACTTTTACGGATATGGAGTGCAGTGTTTGTGCACTAAAAGCACTGGACTTTAAATAACAATTATTTTTTATAAAAGATCTGAAAACCAAAATTAAACTCAAAAATGTCTCAAATGTTTGACCGATGTTTTGCTGCCCATTACAGGTGTGTCTCCTACTGGTGGCCTCATTGGCACTGACGAGGGCTGACTCACAGCAGTTGAACGCAAATGTTAATGAAATCGATGACAAAATACCAGAGAAGCCCGAACCGCGTCAAATAGGGGCTGTTATGCCCTACGCGTGGCTCCAACCAGCAGCACAGGCTGCTATGGCTGCAGCCGCGCCTGTCTCGAGCTCGTGGGGTGTCTCATCTCCTTCATGGTGGTCCCAAATGAGTGGACAGTCTCTTATGTCACTGTTTAGGCCTAATGTGGTCGGAGGCCGACGCTCTTCACTGACGAGTCGACTCCGAAATCTGATGAATGCACTGTTTTACAGGTGAATAGCATTTACTTTAAAATTAGGACTCATTTGAAGGGCAGTTGAAGTGTAGAACCTTTTCTCATCAAAATCGGGTCATTCCTTAGGCGTGAAACCTCATCCTCTTATCTACCTTCTGGATCCAGTTATTCGTATGCATTCCGTCCGCCACCCTTTGGCTTCAGTTCAAGTGGATTCCCAACCACTGGACTGTCATCAGCGCTGGCAAATCAGAATCTGTACGGATCGGCATCTTTTAACAGACCAGTAGTGCTCCCAAGCTATGGCTCTTCACCATCGGATGCGTGGAGTAATTATAAACAATACGGATCAGGAGGTCAGTCGGCATACTCTGGATCGCCTGCAAGCTGGGGCTCAGGCAACAGTGGGACTGGATCAGGATCAGGCGCTCTCTGGCAAAGTGGTTCGCAATCGGGTACTGGCTCTCAATACTCTGGATTGAGCTCTTCGTCGTACCCATCATATTCAAGTGGTAGCGGCTCAGCCAACAACGCCTACCAACAGGCCGCTGCTTCCAATGTTTACCCAAACACATCATACCAGCGCTCATCAATTAGCAGTTATAGTAAACCACAAACAAGTGTCAGCTCATCGGTCTCATCGTCTGTCTCATCCTCCTCTTCCTCGTCATCAGCACAGAGCCCGAAGTCTGCGGTCTATCAAACAAAATAACAAATAAAACAAATCTAACGAAAAGATTATTGAAATTAATATTTCCCTTAATTTAAGACAAATCTCTTCTAATTTTTATATCATTTTTTGTAATTTAATTAAATTATTATTTAATTAATTTTCGAATTAATGGACGACTCGTTTGAAATCACATTATTTTTAATTATAATTTAAATTCTAATTAAATCTTATTTATAGAAAAAGTTATCATTTATTTAAAAATAAACAAATTATTCATTTCTTTTTTGACATCAATTCTTGAGTTATTTCTTGAGTTACATGAAGAATGTCTTCACAAGAATAGCGAATAATATTTTTATCTTTGATTTTTATCACCACTACTCAAGTTATTTGATTCTTGGAATAAGGTTTTCCGGAATATCACATTCGCATAAATATCTCTAAAAATGATCTAAAAAACAAAATAAAAGAATCTGTTGTTTTACTGGAACTTATATTTTGGGCCAAATTTGGAGGCATTAAAGAATTTGTTGGCACTATTGCCACTAATTTGTGTGAGAATATCACTATTTTGTAAAAAATTGTCATTAATTATAGTCAGAAGAATGTATTGTGTAATTCAAGTGTCATTTCAATCAGAGTAAGTCTTCTGAGAGACAAGAATCTGATGAGAATAATCTGTAAACACATCCCAAAGCTATTGTATTTTGATAACTGAAAGCAATCAAAAGTGACAGAAGTTTTTAAATTAAAATTGACTTCAAATATGAGTTAAAATCCAATTATGAGTGAAAAACAGTAATTATTCAAAGCTTTCAACAAATGCTTTGAAATGCTTTGAAAGAATCAAATGTTTTGTTTGACAACAATTCTAACAAAAGTTTCTCTTATTTTTGACCATATTTTTGTCTATCCGTTCCATTCTTCCTGTCTTCTGATTAATATGAGTTATGCTATAATTTTGTGTCACATTTTTCAGATGTATTTCAAACAAAAATAGAAGCAATCAATTACTGGTTATGGAGAGGGAGACAAAAAAGTAGCGCTCATTTTTCCAGATTAACATTGAAAAAATGTATTCATCAGAAAATAGCTTTTTGTGAGTAGTTTTTGGATTATATCCAAAACGAATTACTCTTTTGGAGACATCAGAAAAAAATAAGTTTTGTGTTGTGAGGAGTGAATTCAAATGCACTTTTATGACAGAACCACACATCGCAAGCCTTGATCCAAAAGTCTAAACAGCCGGTCCCTCTATATTTCAACATTGGCTCAATTCGTTTATTTATAACGAAATAAACTTCTTTACTCCGAAAAACATTTCCACAAATAGTTTATTTCAACGAATTTGTTGATAAAAACCGTTTTGTTTGTCACTCAAAGAAAAATTTTGATTCAAAGACAAATCGATGTATGTTTTGGTTGAACTCTGAGACCAATTATCCAAATAATGGTACTCTTTATTTGAATTATTATGTGTTAAGTATTGCATACAAATTATCAGTACTTTTCCTGTGAATCATTTACCAGAAAAAAAAAGTTTAATCGATTTGTTTGAATGCGAACCACAAGAGAGCTGCTCAGGTAGTGATCGGACTTTCCATAAAACTTGTTATTCAGTCCGCAAACAGTGGAAAGCATTGGCTCTTTTGTGTTGAGTCTGTGGAGCGAAAACTCTGTCAGAGACTGTAGAGACTGGAGAGGGTGGCGTCTGGAGGGTAGCCATTGTTGTTCGAAAACGATTGCGAATAGCGAGGACTGGATTCGTCGTCGCACTGGTAGTACTGGTATTGCGTCCACTGCTTGTGCTGTGCAGTAGTGCTTACACTCCTCACAAAGTTTAGTTCATCGGAAAAATCAATAATATGTCGGCGCATCACAACTGAGACCTAGAAATATACATTTCGGAAGATCCTGGCCTTTTATCAACCATTACTCTATTGGTTTTATACTTGAGTTTTCCTCATCAATACATATATACTGTGTGTCTGTGCCTCAACATTACGACAACATTAGGACAAACCGTCAAAAATGATTAAATTAATAAATTTAGTTAACATTTTGGTGACCATATTCTGTTGTTGGACACAAGTAATTGCCTTAAATGTTTACGAACAGTTATCTATCGAACCAAATCTATCAAAGGTGAGTCATTTTCATATAATTCCATGTCTTTCCTTCAATTGAGGCAATTATCAAATACCAAACACGATTCACACCATTCCGTTCTGTTCTTTCATTTTTTACTTTTCCTTCAAAATTATAATATCTTTTCAATGATTTTTCAATGCTATCCATTGGTTAGTGTTTTGCCGGAAAGACAATCCTTTCTCGTATTATATCATTTAAGCATAACTTTGACAAAACTCATCGCAAATAGCGATCAGTTATTTAATCGTTGAGAACCACTTCCACTGAATATGATCTCTGAGTCAGACTCGAGAAGTAGTTAACGTTTGAAATAAGAATCCAATGCTTTAAATGTTTATAATTTTGCAAATGATTTGTGAAAACATTAATTCTGTGGTTTTGAACACATTTTAAACACAAATTGAGTTTGTTTTGCATTCATTTAAATATTTGTGCGAAAACTCGATTCAAATCAATTCAATTGAAATGTGATCTCTTTTTGTTTAAAACTAATAAATTTATTGAATATTTATTGAATGTTAGCTTTAAGTGAATGACTGAATGGGAGAGAATAAGAGAGAATAATCGGCAATAGAGGGGAATATTTGTGAAATCGAGGTTATATTTGAACCAAAATTATAGTTACTCTGAGGAGTGAATATTTTAGGGACACTTTAGCGCAGGTAATCCTATGAAACTTCTAATGGGTATAAGCTATCAAAAGGAAAGGTGTTCTCAACCGAAATTTCAACTTTTAAAGTGACTTCGGCCAATCAATACAGAGCTCAGGGACTAACAGTTTTGACAACAAAAAGCCGGGTGTTGGGTTGTTGGGTGTAGCACTGGCGTAGCGCTGGTATGGTAAAGCACTGGTATGGAGCGAACGCCGACCAGACATTTGACAACCAAACACAACATAAGGAATGCATTTTATGCATTTATTTACAATACAGACCCTCACCCGTCTGTCCACCTTTTCGGGGGCACTACTGCTTATTAGCGAAAGACATGAGAAAGAAATATCTTTTAAAAGAAGTCGAGAGTAGAGGAGAGAGAGGTTTGTGTCCAATAGAAAGTCAAAGTGTTGTTACAGTTCAGGCATTAATTCGTTTACATGTTTCACATCAGAGTTATGTTAAGCCATCGCTAACCAGCACTAAACCACTCATTTTTCTTCGTCAATAAATTTAAATTGAAATGACCTCCACTCAAATGAATGACTCAAATGACTAAAATGCTCGAACAGAATACCAACCAAACAGAAGCTCAACTCAATATCGTATTTACGAAAATGTTATGAAATCATACACTGATTTCCAACGAATGTCACTCTCATTGGGAACTCACTATCAGATACTATTCAAACGCTCTTTTATGCTGTTCCTCACTCTGTGCCTCTCCTTTCCTCTACGTTTAAGCGCCTCCACAAGCATTCAATGCTTTCCATTAATTTGGTTTTCCCTCAGATTTTCTTCAATTTTTTAATTGATCCAAAAATATCATTCATTTCTAATAATTGGTTTACTTTTGATATTATATTTCTTAAACGAATTCAATTGATTATAAGTTAGAGCACTGCCTCACATATTCAATAGAGGAGATTAATGAGAGTAACAAGTGACATTACAGTGGCAATAGTGGCAATAGTGACATTACAGACTCTACTGTGACATTATACTCAAATTACAGTGACATTACTATTTTGACTGACTTTCATTCTGTGCTTTTTATTTGTTAATCAAATTGTCGTTTGAAATCATTTTTGTTTTAATATTAATTCAAATAATGTTTCGAAAAGAAAATTAAGTTTTATTTGAATTAATGAAAATATTTGACAAAAACATAAAAAGCAAAGAAATGATTATATTATTAAATGACTTTAATCACAATATTTAAGATGTCTAAGCATTCGTCGATTCTTGTTATTCTATTGTCATTTCCCGATATTTCTTAGCTCCTCCCCAGCAAATCACCCAGATATGTCATTAAATAGTGAGTCATCAAAACTATATTTCACATCTATTCAGTAATAGAAGACTGAATCAATACTTTATTTTTATCCACAACCGGTTATTATGTCTGTCCTTAATGTATAAAAAATTCAATTAAATCAGTATTGAACAATTTACAGACACATTTGTGCCTTTCTCTTTAATATAATCAATTTACTATTTTGATTGATAAAGCGTTGAATAATATATTTTAGATTATTGGTTAACCCATCATATAATAGGTAAACGATATCAATATTAAGGATTAATCCGCTCCGACAGCACTACCAACAGTAGTAACTCTAAAAATGTATAGTGAGCTCAACAAAGTCAATAGAGTGAATATAGTGAGAGAATAGTCTGAGGATAGTCAGAGGATAGTGATAGTGATGCTCAATTTGTTACACAGTATGCCAAAGAGTGGTTCTCTGATTCATAGTAAAGATGAAAAGCCGTTCATATATTCCAAATTATGGCAATTATGTTGAATTTGATGAAATTGATGATAATATTAATAACTCTTTTCAGAATAAGTTTCGGCCATTTTGTTTAAATCAGTCATTTATTGAGAGATAATTGCAATTATTATAAAATTCTATCATTGATTTCTTTTGATTAATGATTTGGCGAACAAATAAGAAAAAGTAAAACTTCAATCACATTTTGAAGACCACACCCACCAGAGTTTCAAAAGACATTTCTTCTCATAACTTGATTACAACAAGAAATTGAATTTTCTTTTTATTTCTTCACTACTTTTGCCGTTTTTCTGGCAAATACTTTGAGAGGAAAGATTTGAAAGGATTTTGTTTCGATGAAAAATAATACTGACCTCCAATTGGATCCAATTTTGTTTGCATTTAATATCCGTTAAAAATAGCTATTCCTAGAGCTGTTCCTATGGAGAGAGAGAATACTTAACTCGATTATTGTGACAAACAGGCAAAACTCAATTTAACTTTTGTTTTTTAATGCTATGTATACGTGTGTGTTCTGAACCATGGAAAAGAGCCAGGTGCTCTAATGACAGCTTAAGTCTAAAGGAAAATACTAAAAATATAGAAGCAATCAATAAAATATATTATGATTCTCTTGATTGGTTAAAATTAGCATGATTACAGAATTGAAAAACAGCGAGTTTAGTAAATTACAAGTTGTTTTATAGCAAGATTATGCAAAGTATTTGAAATTTGACAGAATATTTAAATTTGAAAACAATTTCAAATCAGATTTATATGAGATTTATCTCAATTTCAAAACATTTGTATTTATGTATTCAAACAAATAACTCTCAAATCAAACGATTATTAAAATGCAATTCTTGTGTCAAAATGACTCAAATCACAGACAAATGATTTGAATTTTAGACAATTTTCAGAATTTCTGCAATTGTTTGGAATATTTGTTCACCAAAAATGGATTTTAGGGGGGAATGGATGGGGATGTTGATGATGATCGAGCACGTATTCACTCAATTTGCTAAATAAATAAATGAATCATTTGGAGTGTTATTAGAATTTCAAAAATACTTATAATTTATTTGTAATAAATATTTTATGATTAAATCCATTCATAAATCACTAAAAGGTCTACAATTTGGTATACATTAACTGAAAACAAACTGACCTTACGTTCATTTTGAATATTAAAAAGACAGGCGTTTTACCCAAAAATAAATCATAATTTTATATCTCTTACTATTCAATAGATTTTTCTAAAACATGAACACATTGAACAGATTGAACACATTGAACACATTGAACAGGGTGGATTACTTTTAAAGTTATATTCAATATATTCTGTTATTGCTCTCAAAGTAAACATCAAAATATTTAAGTGTCTAAATTGAGTAGTGGTTGTGGTGTTGGCTAATTTGCTAATTCGCACAAAAGTACTTTTCTTTACACTTATGTATATATTCTGAACTTTGAACTCAAATTTAATGCCATTAAGTGTTCGTTTGAATGAATGACTAAAACACAAAAATTGAGTATTTTTTTATCAATTTTTAACTTATTTTGCTTTCCTTTCAATTTTTCAGTTCAAAGAACTGGTAGATAAAGATCCAGTGATGGGAGTATTCCTAAAGCATAGGTCAGCCACCTTATTCGCACCAACAAATGCTGCCATTGAAAAGCTCCTTGCTAAAAACCTTAGAAAAGAAGTATTGGACAAATTAACGTCTTATCATTTGGGTATGTATTACTAGAAACAAATTTCAACTTTGAACTCTACCTCTAGCAAAGTGAGGGCTGTCCCAACCTGTCCGTGCTTTCAGTTGAAATTCTATGATTTAAACTGAAAAGCGGACGTCCTGTTGTCATGACTTTCGCTCAGTCATTCCCTTACCTTTATGTTAGGATTGAGGTCATACCATAACCTCAGGTCTTAATTAGTAATTCTTTTGTGACATTTTAGTGGGTGTTGTGGTAAAGAAGGAAGACTTTCCGTATAGTGTGAGCTCATCTCTCCAAGAAGTAGCTCCTCTATACCTGAGTTTCAAAGAACGGAAACCGGTCGGACATCACGAGTACTTCCACGGCGACACTAAAGAGTTTTTTGTCAATAATGCAAAGATTATTAAAGAGAGTACTCATAACGCCATTAATTCAGAGCCACAGCTCTTGTATGTTATCGAAGAAGCTCTGGAGCCGTACATTCCGTCTACACCTCTACCACCGTTCGCCTTGGAACTCATCAGTAATCCACGAATCTATTCCATCGACGAAGAGTGGAGAAACTATTACAACAAAATCGTTAACAACAAACAGGAAAATATATTTGAAAGAGCGGGCAATCATACGTTCTTCGTTCCCATCGGTGACGTACGGCCAGAGCTGTTCGACAAATATGTAGTGCTCGGACACGTCATTCCCAATCACGTTCTCTTCTTGAATGTCATGGGAAAGGATTCTTATCAGTCGGCGGCCAATGACGCCACAGTCAATGTTGAGCTCTCTCTTCTGAACCGAACTCTTCGCATAAATCCGGAGCAGAATTATTACGTTCAGTCGAATACCATTAAAGCTGATCCCAAACACAATAAAGGAGTAGTGATGAGTCGCGTTCTCAGGGCTAACATTCCCGTCAAGAATGGTGTCATTCATTTGATCGAAAAGCCTCTTATGATTATCGATACCTCAATCATTGATTTCTTGCAACAAGAAAGCGAAGGACGACTCAAGACATTCAACAGACTATTGGATTTGGTGCCCGACATCAGATCAGAGATCAGTCAATTGGGACAGAAGACAGTATTAGCGCCGACTGACGCAGCGTTCAGTAATCTTAATGAAAACGAAGAGGAAAACAAAGTGGAGTATTTGCAGAAGAATCCGGACCAACTCAGGAATCTGTTGCGTTTACATATGATTACACAACAATCCGTCTCTACAGATGACATACGCAGAGGAGCCAAACCTGAGGTCCTCTCAGCTGACAATAACAGGAGTTTGTTCTTCCGAGTGGTGGGCACTGAAGCCAACACTCGACTCACTGTTGAGGGCGGAGGTGTAAACGCCACAGCAGTTCAGGCGGATATCGGAGCCACTAATGGAATCATACATATAATCGATAGAGTGCTGGGAATGCCCTTCCAAAACATTTACGACAAATTGAAGTCTGACCCTCAGCTGAACTTCACCTTTTCATTGGGACAAATGGGAAATCAGAATTGGAACGACCAGTTGCTCCGAGAGGACAGACGGTTCACTTATTTCGTGCCGTCAAATGACGCGTGGCTTCAGTTTAAAAGGGACAACCCCTCGGAATACAAACAGTTGGAAATGAAGTTATTTCCCGCAAATACCAGAAATGTGAGCAAACTTTCAATGATTTTTCACTAAATTTAATAATTACTCGAATTTTATGGAAAACCATTTTAATTGATTTCAAGACTAAAAAGTAAATTGAGTTTAGAAGAGAACGAATCATAGAAATTGATCTGAAAACTGATAATTCAATGCAATATTCAAAACAAAATTTAGATATTTTTTGCTTAAAATCTCTTTAAAAGTATGAAAAACAGTAATAAATAACTCAAACGACAGAAGAAAAAGAAAATAATATTAGTTCTGAGAAACTAAACTATAATAATCTCTAACCCGAGGCTTGAGTCAGGTTTTTGATGGCTTTCCTTAAAAAATCTTTTTTCAAATCTATTATCGATTATTTGTGGATATCTATTGAAACATTATATACTCATAGATATGTTTTGTCTCTCCTTTTATTTGATCAGATTTTGGACCGACATTTAGTGGTAAACCAACAGATCTCTTCGAACCAATTGGAGACACAAATTGATACAATACATACAGTCAAAGGCGTACTGAAAGTGTCCAAAACCGGCGGTTTCGGTGAGTGAACAACACTTTTCTCATAGCAATTAAACTTATGTGAGTGCTCAGGGCTTATGCCACTGCAACTCCACCACTACTCAGGGCAATAGACGCCAATATCTGTCTCTCAATTGAAAAACCTGTGTTTCGTTAAAAAAATAAATTGAAAAAAAATATTACATTTAATATAAAGCATAACAAACACAGAATAACACGAATGTAAAGACATTCCCAACAATATGTGTGTCTATTGTGTGCGACTTTTGTGTTGAAGTCACAGTTAACTGGTTTTTTGCTGTTATTATTATTCTCCGCCGAAAGTCAGGTCCTGTTCTCTGTTATATTTGAGTGCTATTAACCTTCAACTTTGGTTCTTGTCATCAGTTCTATGTTCTGAAACCACTTCTCAAATAAGAATTTTTTAATTTTATTTACTTAACTGATAGGGAATCAGTTGGACTCCCCCTCAGACCAATTTTGGTCCCCCATATCACGCACATCAAACCAAGTATTCTTAGTTTTGAAATTAAATTTTGAAAATATCTTAATATTAAAGTAATTTATCGAATAGTTTATGGCATAAGAAATGAGTATTTCTATGAACTCTAAAAATTCTCCGATAGTTATCTCTATTATAGAAAATATATTGAATTATATTTTTTAGAGCGAATGCAGCAAAAAATGTGGTTTTCTTTGTAGATATCAATTGCTATCATTTCATATTATATTTACCTGACCTTCAATTCATTCACCACAAGAGAAAAACCTATTTATTTATTTATAATAAGATTTTAAGAGAAGAACCCTTTAAAACAACTCTTAAGTCAAACTTTAATTGCATTAAACAGAAGCCATTCATCACTTGTTTTGAATGCAAACAGAATATTATGATTAAGAATAAGAAGAGAAGTATATTTGGTTTAGTATTTTCCAGTCTTCGCAGTCTTTACACCCAATTCTCAAAATTGTTTCACAAAATTGTTTTAATTCAGAACAGACTTCAAAATTGCTTTTCAGGCGTCAAACAAATCATAAATAAGAGGCGAATAAATTATAGACAAAACACAAAAAATAGATTATAATTCACATCAAAACAATATTTCATTAAAACTTTCAATTATATTATGAAAACTTCCAGAATATTAAAAAATTGTTATTTTGTTTCAATTGTCAAACGAGAAAAATTATCTTGTTATCTATGATCAAGCTTTCCCCATCATTAATTTTGTGAGAGTAGCAATTGTTTGCTTAGTGATGGACAGTACTATCGCAATCCTAATGGAAAAACAATAGTATTATATCATTGGTTAGCAATGGATACAAATTTCTATTTTTCCTCCAAAAGAGCACAACCTTTGCTTCTATTTTAAGACATTGTTTACTAACAATGTTTGTTATTAGTGGTAAGAATAGAGGACAGGTGTTAGTCTGGGATCACAGTCATTGGCTGTCCTTCAAATATATTCTGTATTCAAATGTTAAAAGAAATGTTAGTCTCTTTTCCCGAAGACATTAATCAAAATTCATTCATATTGTGATAGGTTTTGAATGAATTGCAAACAAATGCTCTTATAATTCAAATGCAATAAAAAACAATAATTGAATTGAAAATAGTTATGAATATCTCTCTAACTATACAATGATTTGTAAAAACATTGAATAAGATTACAATTTTGATGAAAATCAGGTCCGAAATGAGTGTTTGAAAAGTTTCTTCACTCTTGAACTTGAATTTCAAGTCATTTGAGTTCTGTATTCGGAAGGATAGTCAACAACAAAAAAACAGAGACTAAAACATCAAAGGGAGCAACGATTCTTGCATTTCATGTCAATCCCTACGATTTTCTTCCCCTAATTATCTGTTCAATTGAAGAGTCTATCGATTGAACATAGTTTCGGTTAAAAAATTGTAATTAGTTTAAGATTTTATCGCAATTAATAAATAATGACAAACATATCAATAATCGATACCAAAAAGGAAGTCTAGTCTATGACACTGGTATAGGAAAACATCAATTTTTATCTTATTTTTCGTATAGTTTTTCACTAATTTCATGAGAAGTCTATCTCTGATATAAAGAGCCTTAACTTTAAAAATAATAATTACCTGCATTTGCGAAGTCTAGTGAAACAAAAAATAAGAGTCACTCCAATTTTGAATTTTAATTTGAGAACATTTGGCTTTAATCAGGTGTAAGTGATGTGAGCAGGGTTTACGACCTCACCCTATGTAAGGGCTCCGTAATTCCAACAGGAAATGGTCCTTAGATTATTATTTTGGCCACAAATGGCTGAATATTTATTATATATTTCATATTTTAGTCATATTTAGAGTATATGTTGCTTAGTTCAGGATGAATACCATTATTTAAAGGGTATATTCTTTTGTGCAACCATTGAAACCTTGGCCATCAAATGGCGGAATGAGATAATGAGATATAATTTTTCATCGTAATTATAGGCGAATCTTTGGAGACCATCTCTGCAGAGGGTTTAGCCCAAATCAGACAAAAGGAGATCCACATCCACTCAAATAATTATTATAAATACGTTTTTCGTGATTTTATCGGTTGTTTTGTTATCGTTATTTGAGTTTAATTTTTCTGCTATTGCTCTTCGGGTCACTGCCAGACTGTCTGACCATATCTCTGTCCAAACATCAGAGTGTATGACATCTGGCAAAAGCCAGAGATTAGATAACCGACCGAAAGGACCATTAGTTTAACAGACGATAGAGATATAGACTATGATATACCCAAAGCTCTAAAGCTGTGATTCATAGCAAAAGTGTTTTCTTATAAATAATTAATTAATGATTTTTTCTCTTAATTTTGATTCATAGGTAATATATATATTGAATGGGAGGGCAAAAAAGCGCGTGTTGTCAGACCTGACGTTCAGGCCATCAATGGTGTGATTCATGTGATCGATCAGGTCCTGATGAAGAAAAGAGATCTCACCATCAACTCATCGACTCAGCCTATCGTTAACATCACATTTCTGATCGTTTTTATAATTATTGCAAAATTTTATTAATACTATTCAAAGACCTAAAGAGTTATTTAGTTTATTAATAATAATAAATAATTAACAAATCAATTGACAAAAAACACGCAAAACACAGAAACATTTACCAATAAATACCATAAATACCAATGAATTACAAATTTGTTTAAAAACAGACAACAATTTAATGAATAACTCATAACAAAGAATATAAAGATCTGTCATCTGAACCAACAAAACACACCATTCATTGCATTCAAAAGCAAACATTGATTCCGAAAAAATGGGTCCAACTTTGAAGTCTAACAAAAAACTATTTGGAAAAAAAACTTGACGTCAAATGCAAGTTCAGTTCAATTAATTATATACTCTATTGTTGTCATAATTTCAGGCCTAAAACCAAATCAATTTGTTTTCAGTTTAGTATCGAATTATTTCCAAATGCCTTTCAAATGATGAAAATTAATCACAATTTAAATGAATTTTTAGTTTTGATTAACACTTTGTTTGCACTCATCTCTCAGTCTTAATCTTAATCTTTAGTTTAAAACTTGATTTCAATTAATTAATTGTTTTTAAACTCTAAAATTGGATTAATCTTTAATTGCATTAGATTTTGATTAATATATTTGGTTCTGTGCTATAAATGGCTTTAATTAAACCGAATATTCAATTCCTGTTCAGACATAATATTGAGAACATCTTATTCTCAGACATATTTCAGAAGTCAAGTGAAAACTTGTGCACAAAAAATAACATTTAATTTGTTTTGGACTCTAATCAGGAAATTCGGTTCAATTATAGCAATCGAGAGAAGTATTTTGTGATTGTCGTCAAACAGAACCCTATCTTCTCATTAGTATTATTATTAATAATTAAAATCTATGTAATGAACGGTTACTTTACTTCAGATAATTAGAAAATTGAGTTAAACTTTTCTGATAGTGAGGCACACCATCAGTAACTCACAAAATCATGAATTAACGCTAAAAACTATTTGAAAAACTATTCGGATTAATATTATTCAACTGAATAACTATTTCTGCTGAAAATACAGCAAACTTTTAATGTAAATAAAACTTTTATATAATGAATGAAATTATGAGAAAAAATTTTAATTATTAATTATTATCGCATTTTTTGCAAAGTATTGTTCAAAATAATAAATATGTGTTTTCTCTGAATCTCATCCAACACTCGATTTAACACAAACTCCAAAATTAATGAATGGTTTTATTCAAATGATATGTAATGTAAGAAAAGCTATTATTTTATGAATATATTTAAACCACCGAATCCTTAAAATCGACTCCGACTCCGAGTAAACAAAATATATCAGTTATTTCATCAAAACATATAAATACTCATTATTTGTAAAAACTTCGAAAAATCGGAATTTTATCCACAAATAAGAGATTATTTTTAAGAGCAATGTTTCTCTGAGTCTCCTTTTGGACTCACGTTTATTAGTGGAAAGGCTTTTCACATAACTGGAGGTATCATAATATTGTCGGTTCACCGGTCGGTCGGAGTCTGGTTTAGGGATAACTGTGTAAACACATAGAAGATAAAGATTTTGTGAGAAAAACCAAAACAACATTTGATGTGATTTATATTTTTTAGCGCTTCTGAGAAAGAGTTGTCATTAAGACTCAAATTTTAAAACAAAAGTATAAAAAAACATTTGAATTAAAGCTATTAAAGTGTAAAACGTATTATGAAAGCTGATTGTCTCAACATTTTATTGAATTCATCCTAAAAATTATGATTAAAACACTTTTATTAACAGAAAAGCAAACAATTTATTGAGAAAAACGCTTAAAATAAGGCTTTTGATGAACTTTTTGATGGAAAATAATATATAAAAATTGATTTTTCTTTTATAACATTGATTTACATTACGTTTAGTGTTTGTCTGAGCAGAAAAAACAAGTAAATTATGGAAAAAGATTATTAATTATGAATTAATTGTTAATATAAAGTCATAAGTCATTTAATTTCTGAAATTTCAAACTAAAAGCTCAATCGATGTCTAATTATTTCACAAATTATAAATTGTAACGAAAGATATGGTCTGAGAGATAACGAAACTAATGATACAAATCTCTGATAAATTCCACTCTTTTTGTAGATTTACTTCAATTTTTGATTTTTATTCAAAAAAACTTATTATTTTTGAATCCGAAAATAATTTGCATAACATTTTTGTCTGTTATTAATTGCCTTTAATTTTATGTATATTTCACTAAAAGCTTTGCCGTCTTCTTATAGATAATAATAAAAACTTCTTATAAAATGTAAAATATTATTCTTTTCACTCATTTTTCACTTTAAAATAAGATTCAAATAAATATTTGGTTTAAAATATAGTCGTTTAGTGACTGACAAAACAAAAAACAACTCAGACTTTGAGATAAATTGAATAAATTCTTCAGACATTAGGTAATCAATTGAGTCATTAATGTTAATAATCGTTAATGAATTCAAACGTTTAATGAATTTAATCTCTTCTTTAAAATTCACTTCAAGTGTGCGAACGGAAAGTGATATTCAGTGAAAGCCCAACCAATTGCCAGTTTATCAGTATTTCCTCATTTGTTTTTTATTGAAGATTTTTATAAGAAGTAATTGATATTCAAAAAGTGGTCGTCACTCAGAATAACTAATAAACCCCATTTGAAATGAGATAACATATACACAGCATATGTGCCTAAAATATACACATTCTTACGATGAAATTGTTTTCAATCAGTTTTTTGATTGCTTTGATTTCTTTGAATTTTTGTGAGTTATGTTTGAAATTCTCATTTTTGTGACTCATTTGTTGCTTTTAAAGTAAAACTGAGTCATAGCTTTGGGTCAGAGTCGGAGTTTCCCCTTTCAGGTGTATTAGTGGCCAAATGCGGATATATTTGTTGGCTCAGGCATGGAATCGATGGTCCGAATGATTTGTATATTAACGCCAATTGGAACAAATTAAGACCAATTGATTTGGACGACTATCAGATCGGAGAACTCAGGGGTTGTATGGAAGAGTGCCTCACCAGTGAGACTGAGACAGGTCACTGTCATAGACTTAGTTAACCATAACATTAATTTATTAAAATTTTGATATTTTTCAGAATTTTATCCATCAATTGATCTCTCGTTTTAAAGGCATAACTGATTGATTGGAATCCTTAAGCATATCCTCGAAGAAAAAGACGAACAAATTTATTCGGATAATTGTTTAAAGATTCTATTAATGGAAGATATCGACGGATCTAATGGTTCCACAAACAAACTCACATTCATTATGGGTTAAAACGAGTAATTTCACGGTTTAATCAGTTTAATCGATTCCAATCAGAAGTACCTCAAACTCATATCTTTTACAATTAATTTTATTGTTTAAATCATTATCAGAGATGTTATTAAAACCAATTAATTCAACGAATAAAATAAATAAAAGTATTTTTAATTGAAAATTCTTTGATTTAAGTGTTATCTCAAACAATAATATCTTAATTTACTATTGAATTTCAAATAATTTGTGTATTTAACCCAAAGTTATGTTTTAATTTTCAGACAATTCTTAACTTTTTTTTTTATAAATGACCACAAGTTTGACGCTTTTCGTAAAATAGTTAGTTTTCAAAGAATATAATCATTTGATAATCTGTTGATAACAACAATAATCAGGTTTATTCAAAATTAATTCAGAGATAATTCTGGTGCAACTCTTTTGTTTTTCCGACTTAATTATTTCCAATTACTGTATTATTGTTCAATAAATAGTTCAAAAACTTGAAAAGAGTAGATTTGTTTCATCGATAAGTGATATCTAAGAATAAATAGCAGAATATTTGTGATAATTATTTCGAAAATTTTGCTTATTTTTGTGAAAACATTCTCTAAATTTGAAATTATCTTTTCGGCGTTCTTTGAATTGTTCCCAATATTGACAAATAAATAATATATTTTGATCATTCAATTGTGTGATCAGAATATCGAAAACTAATTTCAAAGGAAACAATTGTTTTCACTTCAAATAACACAAACACTCGATTCCATTGCCAGAGAGACCCAACTGTCCAATCATTTCAAAGCGTTATTCCGAAAATACAATTCCTCTCTCATTATTCTTTGCCAAAGAGTACATGATTTCAATATTTGAACGTAAATTACTAATAATTATCCACTTTTCAAATCAACAAAGAATTAAATGATATTCCGATACTATTATTCCAATGGTATTATCATTTGATTAAATGATATACTAGTCGTGAATCTCATCAAAACTTTGAGTTCCATTTAATAATAATATTCTTATTCTTCATTTAATTTGTTCTTTGAAGTGATAAATCATAGATAATCCCATTTTATCAAATCATTAATTATTGGTTTTCTACCTTTAAAAGGGGGGAAATCTCGAAGGTTTTGATAATGAATTTATAAACAAATAAAACACCAATTATTTCAAATGATTCAAAGATTAGAAACTTTAATGAATTCTTAAATAATTTGACAAAAGCTCTGATTTTTGATTTAACCCTAAAATAAATGCATAGATTTATATATAAAAACAGGACTCAAACGAATTGTAATATAAAAAATGATATCAAATGAGACAAAATTCGAGACATTTTTCAATTAAAAAATAATTTATACAAAATTGGAGACGACTTTCAAAACAATAATAATATTATTCTTAAAAATAATTAAAATTATGTAAAATTAATGTATAATTAAATTCAAACTCTGTTTTGTTTGTCTGTAATAACGAAACATACAAATAGTGTCAACATTTAGTGATTTTCACTCAATAGTTAATACGGTTTTTGAGAGTTCTTTACTATTGTCTTAAGTTTTGTTTCAATTATTAAGTTTTAAATCACTTATTGTTTTCCTCTTTTCATCAAATGATCCGAAAAACTACTCATAAAAAGAGTAATCAATTCTTAAATAATTATTTATATAATAATTATATTGAAATATAAGGGAAGGAATTAATCGCTAAATAATTTACATCTCTTTCTCTTATTTCTCTTATATTCAGAAAAAACATTTAATTCTTAAAATTTAAGTAAAATTTTGAGCGTTTTTGAGACAAACGATAAAAACAGTAAAAGTAGTTATGATTTGATTTAAAAACAATTATTTTCTTTAAATTAGTTTTTGTTTTGTATTTAATCAATGAATACACAAATTGTTGGCACAACTATTACTTTCAAATGTAGTCCCATTTGGAGTCAATTCTAATTCAGTTTCAAACAATTAATCAGATTCTGAATCGATAGCAAAGGTATGGACACAATCAACACAAGCGATCAAAAGCAGCCAAAGTGGAGGCCCGGCTCTCAACTACACCCACGAGTCGCCGGCGGGCATCGCTGGCGGATATATGGGTTCGTTGTGGTCCACCATATAATTGTCTGATCCGAGTAATGCTGTTTGAGATGAACTATCGTTGGGACGACTGTTGTGTTTTTTGCGCTCCCGATTTACCTGAGCGTAAACCGGCTCTGATGTTGGACTTCGAACATATGTCTGTCCAATAAAAGCAAACAAAACATCAAATTAAATGAATTCAGAGATAAGTTTATTCGTAATGAAAATGAGATTCAAATCAATGGTTAGAATGAAAGCCAAAAGACGTACCCAAACAACAAAGAGGTCAAGAATTTTGAGTCTAAAGCAATGAGATATGACTGAGCGATGACTGAGTTTATGAGCAATTATTTGATTGATTAAAGCATTTTATGTTTAAATTTATGTTAAAAAAGAATTTTGTTTAAACTTTTCATTTCATTTACAAAACGATGAGTTTTTTAGTTAATTAGTATCCATGAGATGGAGGCGGTTGCTATGGGAAGGGCGAAAGGGAAAGGCATATCAAACAGTATTAGTTGAGAGATGTTATGCGATGAATGAAAGCAAATGAAAATTGATTGGAGTATTAAGTTATAAATACCGCTCCGGGAGGATAAATGGGAATTCCTCCGATCGGTGGACGGTGTAGTAATGGTTGCTGCTGTTGGTTGGGGGACAGCACACCATCGGTTTGGTTCATCTCGGAGAGGGCCAGTTCTTCAGGCTATGGATTAGAGGAAATCAATCATTAGTTAAACGAAAGACAAAAAACAAATTCTATTAAACTATTAATTATAGCATTAAATCAAATGAATATCAGTTTCTAAACAAATGTTTTCATAAAAATTATTAAACTTTTATGAAATACTACACTATTTTCAACACAAAAGCACTTAATTTGAAAATTTATTGCTTTTTATGAATGTTTTGGCAAAAAATTGCTGAAAAATGATATCCAAAGGAAGTGATCCATGAATTAGATAAATGTTTGCGAACTCTACTCAAAAATATTTGCAAATTCTTTTAAAAAGTTATTGTTTTATAGTTTATTATAATTTGAGTCAATTTTCCAAAAAAGGTCTGAAATTTAACAAAATGTTTGTTCCACTTCTTGAGCTTCGAATTGAGTTATAAACAAAACAAAAATCAATTTTAATTAAACTCTAATTAAGTGTGAAATTGAATAAAATAAACACTGAATTCGTGCAAAATCTTGTATTTCAATAACCGAAGAGTTCTTTAATATAAAAAACGAATTGATTTGAGGAAAGGTATGCTTTGAACTGAAATTTATTATAAAACCGAACGAATGTCACGTTTTAATGGTTTAATGACTGAAAAATTATTTTCAATTCAAAACTGTTTTTAAGCGAAAACTTATTAAAAATTATTTAATTTTCAGAGAATTTGATGAAAAACTAAAACGTTTTGTGAGTTTTCATGAGTTCTCACAAATGAACCAAATTATGAGAACAACCGGTGTTTTGACACTTATTTTAAATTAATAGACTATTGACTGGTATTTAATCGAATAAATTATTCCGAGTCTTACCCTTCCGTGCATTTGACTCATATTAAGATCACGTCCTCCACCTCTCGGCAGAGTCCTGTCCTCATATCGGGTACCGCCGACTGTACTCATGGGTCGCGTTAATGTGTTATTAGCGCTGTTAGGAGTGGAGGCAGACGTCGTTCGCGATAATAAAGTTCGCGGATTAACAATAAAATGAGACTCTTTCCAACCGGCTTTCCTGTAGACCTCCCTGAGCTCCACGTGTTGCCACATATTGAATAATAGCTATAATATTAACGATAATTAATGGATATAAAGACAAATGGATTGTCAGTGAAGTACCTGTGAAGTGAATTTTGAGACTCGAGGCGAGAACTTTCCCTTTTGTTTGACAATAATTTGTAGTCTTTCGAGACCTCCGGCCTCGAGAAGGGATTTCGCGAAATCAGGATTTTTCGAAATAACTTCATTAAGAGTCGCCAAAACTGCGGCCACCGTATCGTCGCTGGCATTGGAGTCGTGTTGTATATTACCGTTCGGTAGTTTCGATACTAAGTCTTTGAGCGCATATTTGCCGATCAGTTCTTTATTTCTCGAATCCATCGCCAGATTTCTGAGTGCTGTCGCCACTGCACAGACCACTCGATCCACTTCCATGCGTAACAGTTCAACGAGAATGGGTAAACCCTTTTCTTTTCTAACGGCGCCCCTTATGTCAACACTTGGCTGCCAGAAACAAGCGGCCAAGTTTTGAATGGCACCGGCAGCTGCTTCCAGTGTTTCGGGATTTGAACATTCGGAGAGTAGGGCTAAGTATGGCTGAACCACTTCTGTCTGCCAGAGTAGTTCCATACCGCGAGCAGGTTCTGAACGCGGACGAGGAACAGGTGGCGTAAGAGGTGTCATCGCACCGCCATTGGCACCACTATTGCCAGATATCGTCAACTGTTGTGTTTTGGCGTCCAATGAGTTCATCGGAGAACTAATAGCTGAGGGAGAAGTCAATGAAGAGGAGGAGTCCTTTGACTTCTTTTTAGAGCCGCCAAAACAGCCCAAATTATCGCCCACTTTGTTACCGATGCCTCCCATTATAGCTGCGGCGCGAGATGTCGACGGACTCAGAGAATTGTTTTGATTGGCGTAATAGTGTTTATCATATTCAGGGTCTATCACTTCCTGACACCGATAACTTAGATTTCGAAGAATGCAGACACAGTTCTCTACAGACTTGTTGTCCATATCATTCTTACCAATGGCTGAACGCACTAAATATAATAAGGCGTCGACCAGTCCTTCACATTCACGTAACTTTCTTCGGGCATATTCTCCGGCAGAGGACACGTTTCTCAATACTCCGGAACCGTTTCGAAAAACTGTTGACCAATAGATGTCACCGCCATTGGACATGACTCCGGGCGGTGCCGGTAAGTTAGGGTCTATACTTCGATCCCAACCCGAATGAGGAATAATAATCACATTCACTAACACTGTGAGGGCGTCATCAATGATCGGTCTCTTTAGCTCTTCAGAAGAGCTAAGATTCCAGAGAACTCCTGTAACGAGTTCTCTGATTTCATTGTCAACTGTTTTACGCAAAAGTCTGACCAACGCTGGAATACCGCTGGCGTTACGAATCGCACGTTTGTTCTCATCGTTCTGTCGGCCAAAACTTAAGTTCCTGAGCGCTCCGCACGCGTTCCGTTGTATTTCTGGTACTTCTTGTGATAATAAATTAATTAATGGAGGAATTCCTCCCAACGCTCTCGTCTTGGACTTCATGTTGTCGTCCATAAAGCAAAGATGTTGTAGATATGCGGCGGCGTTGGCCCGGATTATGTTATTCGGATGATTCAAAAACTCAATCACTTCGTGAAGATCAGGATCTCTGTATCGGACGTCGCCGGACGTGCCGTCAGTCATCACTAGATGCTCGACACCTGGCATTTGAGGCAATGGTGTCATATGAGAGTTCGACACATAAGGAGTTTCTTCTTCATAGACTGTGTGCGGCAATTGTCCGGCAGAAACATTGTTCACATATTGAGGGCCGTGTATAGACCCGCCCCCGTAATTGGCGTAGTCGTCAAATGAGGGCCTTCTGTCTAAGTATCCCTGCGGTGCGTCGTCGTAGGCGTTGTAAGCGAAGGCATTGCCGCCGCCGGGAGAATGCATTTGAGGCGAAGGTCGGGTCCCATAATGGGTTCCGTACGGGTCTTCTATTGTAGGGTTTAGTGTGTGATGAATCGGCGGGTGATGTGATGACTGGTCCAACTCATAGTAACCCGAGGGTTGAATCTGATTCATTGCACCCGATTCTGACACCATTGAAGGCGTGGCCGAACCGTCGAGTCGGTAGTCGTGCGGATGAAAGTTGTTTTGCAGATCCATTAGTTATTCACCGAATCAACTGTTCATCGAATAGAAGACAAAATTAGAACAAAAATATTTCTTTCATTGAATTCGACTGAAAGTTGTCTGAAGTTCATAACAAATATGAGATCGAAATTGAGATAAGGGATGGAATTCATTAACATCTGATTACTTCTTACTATATTTGGACAAAACAATTATAATAATGAGTGACAGCCAGTTCTGGTAGTGATGGCACCCACTCTATGGCAGTGACAGTCGAGGAATTGAATTTAATATAATTTGTGAAGCGTTTGATAATTAAAACAATAGAAGGAATGTTATGTCCGGACATTCAAACCGGGATTCAATTTAAGTGACAGTTCTCTACTGTTCATCATTTCACAGATGAAACGATGGATAGGAGTTGAGAGCACTCGTCATGCGTTGTATGCCTTCAATACTTTCTAATCAAAAATATCTGATTTTAGAGCCACTGATAGACTCTTCTTCTGATCATAAATTCATTGATTAAATATTCAGAAAATGCAAATTCAATACTAATTTGCATCGAAAGACAGCAATGAAATGGATATGGAGTGCATATCTGTTGCCAACACAACACCATTCAAATGACATATAATACTCAGGACTTGATTTATCTCAAGACTTGATTCCTTTATCTGAATCGCAAACACGAATCAGATTAAGGCTTAGAATACATAAAAAGTCAAATGTTTTGCATAAGACCTGAGTTTTACAAATAATTAAATCTAATTGAATGTAATGAATAGGCTCTTGGCTTATGTGATTCAGTGAGCCCTGAGCCCAAGGATAGGCCAAAAATAAGCCACAAAACAAACAATCAATAAATTGAGAATCGATTGATATTTGGGTTTAAAAATAAAATAAAATAATTATTAATAAAAATATTTGAAAAATAATTGAAATAATGTTTAGAATTAATACTTAATTAATCGCTTACTTGAATGACAAGTGAGAGACTCAAACGATTTATACATTTTATGATAAAACCATTAATTTATTATAACTTTTAATAATTTGTTTGACTTTTAATAAAGTTTTCACATAATTAGACACAGAATAAGAGGTAAATAAAAAAATTCATGTTTTGGTCTCTGTTTTACTAATTTTGAAATAAACGCTGATTTTTTCAAAACACATAATTTTCAGTATATTTTTGCCGACTATTTTCAAAATATTTTCAGAGTCAATAACACTTGAGTTGTGCTGAGCCGTACAGCCAAGCGTTCAGTCCTCACTCGATGAGACCATTTTGTTTGCCATAGAAACGCTCATCCAATGCACTGACTGGACGGACAGCACAGCATAGCTTTGGACGAGTGCTGGTATTTTGGCTCTGCTTTTGTGCCAACTCTTCGCACAATTCACATACAATTCAAACAATTTTTGAAATAAAATCTATCTTTCAATTGATTTGTGGAAATGTTGTGGAAATGCAATCAGAGATAACACGATTTGATTGCTATTTTTCAAATACAATACAAATATCTTTAGAATGAGCAAGGCACAGACATAAGCACAGGCAATCATGCATTAAGCTCTACCACTATCGATATCAATTTCCAGGAAAAGTTTAAGCAAATGTTTGATAAAAATATTTAAATTAATTGCCAACAAAATTATCTGGAATTTTAAACAACAAAAAGTTGACATAAAATTTGACAAAATAACACAATTAAGCTATAATTGACCTTCAATTGTGATCACTCCTAGAAAACATTTAAATATTGTGTTAGTCGAAGGTCTAACTATATTGAGGCACAACCTCTTTGAATCTCTCTTTTTAAAAATGTAATTAAGAAACTCAGAGTCACTCAAAAGTTATCGCAAAACAAAGTAATGGCAGTAATTTAGGGAAATTAATTCTGTCCAAAAAAAGTGATTTCACAACTTCCTGGCTATTATTGGTTAGGAATGATAATAAAGATGCAAATCATGGCTAAAATGATAAATATTTGCAACTTTGCAAACCTTAGTCCAGCCCTAGAAATACTTGCTCTGAATCTGTGCGGGAAAGGTATACGATTGGGTTAAACATAAAGTTGTAAAGTGAGACCAATAATCAACTTCTGTATGAAATAAGTCGATAGTCTGTGTGTTCTGTTCCACTAAATGGGAATAACCATCAGTGCTATCATATCATTGACTCTAATAATGATTATCTGAACCGAAAAATCATTAATTCATTAAACTTTATAAACAAACAGAGAATTAATGATTTGATTCATTATTTTTGTTCAAAACCTTAGAAACAAAAATTTAATCAAAAGCTCTTAGATTTGAATCAAATGGTAATCAAAGCCTCAGAACTGAATACATGACTGAATGGCAACAAATCGGAAGATAAGACAAACTGTTTTTCATACCAAAGGAAGAGATAATAAAATAGCGATTCGTTTATCAAAAAAAGAATTAAAAGATTTTATTTCAAATGATAAATGTTTGTCATTAATCGATGGACAGTCCGGTCATTCCTCAAATAAAAGGGTCAGACAGGCAGCAGCTGAGCTGTAACTATAACTGAGCGATGGTTTTGCCGATGATTTGTGCGCATTCGAGGATCTGCTGTTCATTGATAACGAGCGGCGGTGCGAAACGAATTTTGTCGCCGTGAGTAGGCTTTGCCAACAGTCCGTTATCGCGGAATTTTAAGCACAGATCCCACGCGTCGTACTTCTCGTTAATTACAATTGCGTTGAGTAAACCCTTTCCCCGAACTATTTTTATTATTTCTTTCGGCAATTTATTCAACTCCTGTCGCAAAAGTTGTCCCATTTTTTCTGAATTTTCCACTAATTTCTCGTCTTTGAGAACATCGAGAGCACTGATCGCCACTTTACAGGCCAATGGATTACCGCCATATGTTGAGCCGTGTTCTCCCGGTTTAATCGAAAGCATAACCTCGTCGTCTGCGAGAACCGCAGACACGGGATAAACACCACCCGAAAGAGCCTTTCCTAAGCAGACAATGTCTGGCCTCACATTTTCGTGATCGACGGCAAGCATTTTGCCGGTTCGGGCTAATCCGGTCTGGACTTCATCGGCAATCCAAAGCACATTATGTTTGGTGCAGAGGTCGCGCACAGCTTTCAAATAGCCTTCATTGGGGACAACAACACCGGCTTCTCCCTGAATTGGTTCGATCATAAAGGCGGCGATATTCTTATCGGACGTCAGTTTCTCTTCCAAAGCCTTTAAATCATTGTATGGAATGATTTCGAAACCGGGCATAAAGGGTCCAAACCCACCATAAGAGGACGGGTCAGTAGAGGCTGATATGGCAGCGAGAGTTCGGCCCCAAAAGTTTCCCTCAGCGAAGACAATCTTTGCCTCATATTGTTTGATGCCTTTTACAGTGTAGGCCCACTTTCGGGCCAATTTACAGGCGGTCTCACAGGCCTCCACTCCGGTATTCATTGGCAACACTTTTTGATAGCCAAACATTTTTGTTATGTATTCCTCGAACTCACCCAAAGCCGAGTTATAGAAAGCTCTTGAGGTTAGAGTTATAATATCGGACTGTTTTTTAAGTGTGTCCACAATTTTTGGATGACAGTGACCCTGATTTACAGCAGAATACGCCGATAGAAAGTCATAGTACTGTTTGCCCTCAACGTCCCACACGTACACACCTTTCCCTTTACAGAGGGCTACCGGCAGCGGGTGATAGTTATGAGCGCCATATTTGGCTTCGCGATCAAACACTTGCTGTGTTTTGGCGCCAACTTTGCCATCAGCTGAAGAGGAAGCGAATGTACGAACAGTTGATAACAAATGTTTGGTTCGGATAACAGACAATCGATTCATCATTTTGTTTAACAAATTATTAATTAAATTATCAATACTTTGACCAAAACTTATTAACTGATTCACAAAAAGCACTTATTTTGAGAAAATGAGTTCACTTCGCGAGTAATGAAAACCAAATAAATTGATTTTAAGGACAAAACTAATTATTTATATCCAAGATATTGAAAATTAGAGTCAAAGGCAGTGGTTATTAACGTTAAAACTGGTTAATAGAGCCCTTGATTTCGATCTGAATTATCGGCTTTAAGTCCACAAGAAATCAAATTTCAAGTATTTTATGGATTTTGAAATCTGAGACAATTTCTTGAGTTTTTATTAACTCTATTTTTGAGTCAAATGGAGTAAAGTCTACTCAAAGAAGAGGCGATGATATGTATTAACAGTAATTGTTTGACGAATAGATTAGTTATTTGCAAATCATAAGTGACTTTCAAATCAATTCTTCTGACAGTTTGTGTCGCTTTATATTGAGATCAAAAGTGAGAAACACTTCAGATATTAACAGATAATAGTCACAAATGGCATCAAAATTGAGTACAAATTGATTGCAATTATAATCGCATTTAAATCAAATCAAAATAATGAATAAAATACAGAAAAACATTAAATTAAATCAAATACAAGAAATTGGCGTTGATTTTGAGGAAACACATTTAGGGTAATATCCTCTACAAATTGTTACTATAATTTATTACTCGAAAATCACTTAAAGAATATTTAAGAATCAGTAAAATGATGTAACAAATGGATCAAATGGAGTGATTATTCTCTTCAGAATCACATTAAGAATTGAAACAACAAGAAAAGAATCAAACAAATAATAATAAGAGTCAATGTCTATGATGTCTAATATAAATGTGTTTACTTATAATTCAAGGTTTCATTTGGTACAGCACTCCCTTCGCGCAAATGCTTCGGAATATTTTTTATTTTTTGATTTTTGAGAAGAAATTCAAGTTTTTTAATAAGAAAAATACGATTAAATTGATTTCAACATAAATCTCAGGCAAAGTGTGCGATAACCTCATTAGCAATTGAGAGCAGAACAGAATCCCATTATGAATATTACCGGTAGTTTAACTTAACTCTGAACTTAATAATTGATGTTTTATTCTGTGCGAACTCCACATCATTTGAGTTACTTATAGCACATCTGTTGGGCTATGAATCTGACTATTAATAGAAAGATTGTCTTAAACTGAATCTTGTTTTTCGGGCAAATCTTTTTTGGTCACAAAATGTGTGACTAATGTAAGACAGGGTCACAAAAATCAGAGTCAAGTCTAACAAGAATTTTGTTATTTTGTTTCATTTGAGTAAAGTTTTGATAAAAATGTCAAAAATCAATTGAAAACATAAGAAAGTAATGTTTGAAAGTGAAGTAATTTCATTGGTTATTGACTTATTGTTATCTCGGAGTTAATTCTTGAGGTTATTTCGAAACTTGAAAACTGAAAAAATTCCATTTAATGCCTCTTTTGAGAGACTATTGACTATCAAAATGTTTGTCACGTCTGACGCGTTCAGAGTTGTGTCCATTTGGTGTCAGTGTTTGAAGTGAACCAAAGGAGTGATACGAATGGTAACACCACTAAACCAGAACAAGAGTAGAGTCCAACCAACAGAGCAACGAACAGATGCTCAGGAATTTTGAGAAAAATTTTCTTTCATTTACTTTTGAAAAGAAATGTATTTTCTTTTGGGGGTAAAGGACTCGCAAAATAGGTATTACAACTGAATCAAGGCTTACGTCACTTGAATCCTAAAAACCCTTTTTTAATATCAAAAGTGAAGAAATAAATCATTGTTTTTATGGATTGAGAACCAAATCGATAACTATTTTCAGACCCCTGGAAGACTAGAGAATTGTATGGAAAGCACTTAAACTCTAAAAAAGCACTTATTTTGTCATATATTTGGAAATCTGACTAAAATTTGAGCTCAAAATCATTGACAAAATTGAATCAAATATTTAGAAAAACAGAGAAATTCTTAAGAAAACAATAAATAATTGAAAAATTGTCGACTCTTTGTACTCATTCAACAAATTAAGTCATAGAGTAAGTGGAGTGGAGTTCAACAACAGATCATATTTAATATCAATTCATTTGTCATTAAAGTGGAATTCGCTCGAAGACTATTCCACTGTATTTCGAGTGAATTTTTTCAGTACTCGAGACTCGAAGTGAAAACTATTTATGAGAACTTTGTAATGGAATCGGAGCTGACTATTGGTCTGAGGAGTGAAACTCCAAATTATAGTTAGATTAAGGAGTAAAGTGCAAGTGCTTCCTATTATTAACAGTCATACCATTTGACTCTCCCCTGGCTCTGCCCAGAGTTAAACACAATATTATGAGTTCATCTCTTGAGCCGTTTGCCAGAAAGGGCTTACACTCGATTTGCACCGAATTTTTTCATAAAACAGACACTCTTTGTATTCAAAGACTAAATCCAACAAAAACTACATTAAAATCAATTCGATTGAAACATAACGAGTGACAGATAAAAGAAAAGGTGAACTGAAAACACGATTTCACAGATAATGCGGTCGAAAATGCATAAAAATTCACTGCAATCGGCACTACATGGCTATACTCATGGCTCAAGTCTGGGCGTATACGCCATTCGCCTGACTTTAATATATTTCCGAAACAATAGGACACAGAATAATATGAAAACATAAAAAGCATATAAAACCAAAAAATGTAAGCAATAGGTCTGACAGACAGCACAACATAACACAAGACTTTTTGTTAAAAAAGTAATAATAAAAAAATGTTTTATAAGAATAGAGGAAAAGGAGAGAAAGTATTCAATTTCAGGCCTCAAAAGATCTTAAGATTTATAAAGAGATGTTTGTTCTGAAATGAAAGCTCAGGTCATATAAAAATAAACTGACGACAGGTCTGGGCTCTGGATATAAAACAAAAGACAAAACACAAAAATAATATAAAAGATTAGAACAACTTATTAATGATTTTTGGGACCATAATAGAGGACAGAATTGTTTTCAGGAATCAAATGAATTACCTTTTTATCTCAGTTTTGTTTATTTGTGTCGAATCTAATGTCGGAGTCATTAATAAAATCTCTTATCTTATTCTCCGATCATTTGAGAGCATTTAGAGTAAAAAATAAGAGACTTTTCGTTCATTTGTCGATAAAAATATTAATTCAAAGTTGACTTTGAATTACATTTAAATATCTGTTGGAATGTAATTGAATTTCATCTCTAAAATGATTGCAAATAATCTAATTTAATGTCTCTTAAGAACAGGATTTTCACACTTTATATACACAATTATTACCGAAAATTGAATTCAAAAACGAATGAAAAACATTTTATTGGTTTCCAATAATTCAAGATTAGGAGTAAGCAAAACATTTTTACGATTCTATTTGAATGTAAATTCATTTGAAATGAGTTTTGCAATGAATTTGAATTTAAAAAATATTAACTCAAAGATATTATCTCTAAAATTAAATGCATTTCTTTGAATTCAGATCTAAAGAGCGAATAATTGATAATTTCGTAATTGAATTGAAGTAGAATTCAAAGACAGCACTCAAAAGGATTATGAAATGAATTTCTAACTGAGTTTAAAGAGACCCTGATATCAGTGATAAGCATAAGATAGAGGACGTGGAGGATACCACCAATTCTCAGAGCTTTTCATTACTATATTTGAGACATAAAATGGTATTCATTTTCAAAGGAAATTCAAATTACAATAATTTGAGTCAAACGTAATGTAATGTCTCTATTGGTTAGTAATAGTAAAGTAAATAATCATTTGAGAGAAATAATCAAATATTTATTCAAACTTTTGATGGTTTTTAAGAATAAAATCATTTCTAACTCAATGTTAGCTTCAGATTGAAGTTTAAAACAAATTTTTATTCAATAAAAGCAGTCAATAAAAATAGGGGTTATGTAGTGTTATGTAAATGGAGTTTACACTACTATAAGGCTCACATGCGAGAGCACTGTACGGCACAAGAATAGCACAGAATAGAAAAAATATAAAAGAAAATTATGAAAGAAAACGAGAGATCAGGCATTTGAGGTATAAAACAATTTCGTGATTTGATAACCATATCGTGAGTCATGTGATTTGTCTTTCGAGAGCGAGAGTAGAGCTCAGCTCAAGGATAACCGCATCCAATTGTAGTACTGGTAGACCAAAGACCAGAAACCAGACCCAAAATGCATACAAAACTATATTAGACCAGATGAGAGAACTACCAATTATTAAAATATGATTCGTTTCTCCCAATGAAGCCAACCATCAAAGTTCATCAGTGCTCTTATGGTGAGCCGAGCACTGAATAAGACCTGCTGTACAGCACTCACACAGCAAATGCCATATTGAGTTTGGAATCAAGATTTGAATTATAGTTATCTGAGTTCTGCACCAAAACAATGAGTAAAACCTATTTTGGGAAACAGTTTTGTCTCACAATTTATATAATTCAATGAATGTCTCAATGAATCGAATGAAAGGTTTCAATGGTTTAAAAGAATAGCAAAAGTAATGATAAATTAGTGCTCACAATGAATGATGAATTGTGTGAACTCATAGCTCAGGCAAATCCTAAGAATTCAAAGGGACTAAAATATAAGTCTTTTCAGTTTGAATGTGAAAAACAGCGGGACTGCCATTCACTACAATATTTCAGTTGCACTGCTCTTCTCAATCGTATATTCTTATGGTTCACAAAATTCAGTCCAAATTTTTTTGCAAACAGTAGAGCACAGCCATAACCACATAAGAGGACTCTTCAAACTCTAGCTCACAGTTCAACTCATTTAGCGCTCAACTAATCAACTGTTAGTCCAATCAATCAATCAATGGATGCGATTCACTCATTCACTCACTATTCGGCAAAAACTGTTAATTTCGTTGAATATTGCATTCAATTAATACAAACGCTTTGAGACATAGCTATCAATAACCGAACAAAACTTATTAATGGATTTGTGGCGCAGTTGTGGACATGACTTGACATTTGCGAAAGACATTTCTCGGGTTCAGAGCGAAAATGTTACCACTTTTAGACTGGACTGGAATTCTTAAAACATCTGATCTGATGTCTATATCAGAGGAATGAGTTTAGGACTAACTTAGGAGTGAAGTAAAAAGCAATTACTTTTTGCTTTCGACTAATCTTCACGTCTATAGACTATAGACTACTATAATAGTTCGTATACTTTACTATAGTATTGAAAATTTAATTATAATTTGGGCGAAGAATACAAAGAAAGGGAATGAATGACAAAAATCTGTCTCAAAGGACAAGTGATTAATGAAAAGACATTTAACACTAAAACTAAATCTCATTTTTACATCATTTGCGATGAAATATAAATGTTTTTATAGTTTAATATATTTTTTGAAAGCTTTTGTAATACATTTTTTGAAGTCATTCCCCATTTGGGAGAAAAATATGTATTCATTTGTAGACTAAATGTTTATATCGTATAACAAATTGATGTGAAATTCTTCTGCTTTTAATTTAAAGTGAAATATATTTTAATGCATTTAATGTATAAGTAATTCATATATGAATTGGATTTTTATGATTCAAAAGCTTTTGAATTCTTTGGGAATTAGTATCGATTCTCATCAAAAGTGACATCTCTTACAATGAATTTTTGATAGCCATAGCCAGGAGTCGATAACTGGTTAATTGCTTTTGCAGTCAAATCTCTGGCAAACCATTCATTTGAGTCATTCATTGGATTAATGAATCAATTGTTCAGTCAATTAAAGCGCTTCAAATCAGTCACTAAAATAAGTCATGTTTTGAGAGACAACCCATAACTCAGAATCAAATTATCAAAACTCAATTCAAAAACTAATTATGAGTTTTGAGCGCAAAAAATAGTCTGAAAAAAGTATTTAAAAAATCATTTCTCATATGAATTGAAGCTTACATTCAGTGCTTCCAATATTTGTTTAAACATTTGAGGAACGGATGAGAGTCTCAACCAAAACATATTTTGTATGAAAAATCAGATTATATTTGAATACTAATTACTCGAACCAATGAGAATAAGGAGTTATCAAGCAATAAAAGGCCACAAAAAAAGACAAGAACTACTATTAATGACTTTATAGGAATGGATCGTTAATTTGTTGTGAAAATTCCCATAATTACGAAAAGCTCAGAGCATTTCAAAAGTATTTAATCGGCGAATATTTTCATCTTTTTCACTATCAAAAGAGTTTTGCATTGAATTCAATGATATAATTAAAGACAAATTTTAAGGTCAATACAGATATATATCATTGAATTGATTGGAAAAACAAAAGTTTTTGACAAACAGTGGAATGCATTGAAAGCAATGAAAGAATTCATACAATCATTAAATGTTTGCAAAGAAATACAAAAACAAAACAAATCCTAAACGTAATTATCAGTCGATTCACGTCATTATCATTTTGAAAGCAATGGTCACAAAACAGTACTTACCATTTGTGTGATCACTAATTCACTCAATATATCGATTCAATTGAATTAGTTTTGTTCGCTTTTTGTACTTTAAATCATCAAAATATGTGACACCAGTCGGAAGAGACACCACTCCTCAGAGGACAAGTCCTAAAAATATTTTGAGTTGAGATCAGACCAGTTGTACGGCGATAATGGAGGAACAGTAGCCTAACATCAATTACGTTACTATATATTAGCCGACGATTCGAAGAAATTCAAAATATTATATCCATTAGTAATAGTAATGAGGGATAAGAATAACCCATAATTAAACATTTCATCAAAACATTATCATTAAACCCTCATAAGCGCACATAATTTCTTTATTTAGCACTCATAATGAGATGAGCACTGACAAGATGACATTGTCATTGTCATTGACATTAACATGGTCATTTTCTCTATTAGACTTGTTTACCAACTATCGACAAATTTTGATCTTCTCATAGAATATTCATTTGCAGTACATTTGTATTACAATATTTGGAACATAAGAATACCATAAGAACATAGAGACCATCTGTTGTCAGATAAATTCAAAGTTGAATATAATATAGAATTCACATCATATTATAAATTGTGTCCAAATTATTAATATATTCACTAATATTAATAATAATAATAATATTAGTGATAATAACCGGCAAATTGAGTGAATTAATGGTCAATTGATTTTTATTATAAAGAAGATAACTTTATTTATAATAATTCCTAATAATTCAATATATAATACAATTTGAGAATAATTTGCTTTTTTTCTTAAAAATTGTTTGGATTTTCAGTTGAATTCAGTTCTGTGTGTTTTTCAGTTGTTTTAATGCATGAATACATTAATACTGCAATACTTTTAACAAATAATTAATAAATTTCTCTTCAATTAAGAAGTTTTACAGTATTTTACAAAATTAGTTCCAAAACTATATTTTGTTTTTATTCTTAAGACCAGAAGTTTTTTGCTTTAATTTGATTCGTATATAAAAATCAGATATAATTTTCTTCAGTGGAATCGCCTCTGAATGTGACAAAAGTCTGTCCGAAACTCAAAAATCAGTCAATTATTTATTGAAATTAATTATAATTCGCTTTCATTTCATAATTGTATTGGAAGTCAATCGAAGACTTGAATCAAATCAAAACTAATGAACAAAAATATATAACAAATATATATTTAAAGAGAAAATAAATAAATCCTTTGTTTGGGTTTAATATGAAATGAAAACACTTGTCGTATAACTAATTAAATAACAATTAATTATTAATTATTTGTTTTGAGAGTCAGTACAGACTTAATGTCACAAATCAGAGGCAAACAAATATTCGGTTCAAACCAAAAGTCGATTCAATTTAAAGATCAGAGGATAGAAAATATGGAAAAATAAGACTTAAATTAACTGAAAATATATATAAAATTGACTTTCATTGCAATATTCGTCCGAATATTTCACAACTCTTTCACAGAATTACTTAAATTTTTGTCAAAAAATTTGTCAGAAAAGAAACAAAACATAAGAAATATATGAGAAAAACAATTAAACCGAATGATTGAGTGATTGAGTCATCTATTGATTCGAAAATATATATTAATTGTGTTTTAATTAACGAATAATTAATATAAAGAGAAAAATAAATTTTAAAATTTTTTGTTTGTTTTCAAAGAAATCATTAAAAATATAACGAAAGCACAGAATTTCGATCGAAGGCAGAGCCGACACCAAAAACAGAGTGTCTCTCAAGAGTGTGTCTGAAGAGGAGGAGTGAAAGAGAAGATTATTTAAGAGAAGATAATTAATTAATTGTGGGTTTGGTTTGTGGTTTGTCTTCTGATCGATTGGTTTTTGTGTTGCACTTCATTAGCACTTCATTAAAAACATTTGCATTAATTATCACCAAAAAAGATAACTCGAAGAATGAAAACAAGAGAAGAGTTTAGTCTATGAAACAAAACAAATATTATTCTGAGTCTGAGTTTTGGTCGAATCTGAGGTCGATATCAACATAAGGCAGGATATGAAGTGTATCGCTATTGTAGGAGACGGCAGAAGTCATGCTATTCCAGGGCCGCCATTCGGTTTCGGCATCATATGTGCCGTTAACGGACTCCCACTTCTGTTCGCAATACTTTTCCACTTCATATTCAGTGACTGTTTTTGTTTGATTCGATTCATTACTCTCTTTATGAGTCTCTCTATGACTGTCTCTATGACTGTCCCTTAAATTAGTGCTAATATTATCCGAACTGTTATTCGATTCTAAATCACTGTTTTGTTGGTCTCTGTTGTGGTTATGGTCTTTGTTATGATCTTTAATGTCATCGTTTGGTTCACTATTTAACTCATTATCACTGGATTTGTCATCATTTGGTTCACTATCACTCCAAACGATGTCATTCACACGAAGAGGTGGTAAATGAGATAAAATGTTATTAATCTCATCCCCGACACTATCCGATGACACAGTCTTCTGATGATAAGATGTTTGTGGTAATGGATATGATGTCTGTTCTAATGAGACGTTCGGATGCAGACAATGTCCGGAAGAGTGCGACACAGACTGAGGACTGGTCACCGGTTGGTCACCATATCCTCCACTATGAGAGTTATAACTAAAGTCATTGTCCTCTTGAATGGCAGGACTTGTGTTTGAGGACTGACTCGAGAGAAACCTTTGCATTAATTCTGATTTGGATTCGGTTTCGTTGACATCGATGTCGACATTCGACACATTTTTATGTCTTTTGTTAGTCCTAATTGTGGTCACAATCTTATTGTTTCCTAACTCTGGACTGTCTTTCACTTCAATATTAAACTTTTGGACCAACTCTTCAGTTGTGGCGGACTTTTGGACTCGAAGTCTGGTCTCAAATTTCTCTTTGAGCGGATCCAACACTTCTTTCACTTTTCGTTTGCGACCTCTTTTTCTGTTGACTCTATTGTCTTCCATTTGATGATTATCTGTGAGGCCGTCGTTGTCTACCGGTGTTGGCGACTGTCGGTTGTGATTGAGGGCAACCATTGGCGACACGACCGGACTCTCTGACCGGTCAGAAGCCACGGAACCCTCAGATCGCGGATTAGACTCGAAAATGCCGTTAAAACTGATTTTGATGGCCGTCTCGTTGTGGGGCCTTCTGTTGGCCGAAGGGGACGCACTATTTGGTATATCACAGGACTGTCTGCACTTTTGGCCGACACCACCGCTAAGACCACTCACACGACTGACTGAACTGCTGACCCCTTCATTGAAAAATCTATTCATTTCCTGAAATAACGTAAATATAAAAGATATAACTTTTCCTCAGATTCTCTCAATCTTTGGATCAAATGTTTCGATAAAAATAATTTGATTTAAATCAAAGGTTTGACTCCTTTTCGACTCAAACCAATCGAAACAACAAATCGTTTGTCGCAAACATTTGTCGACTAATTTGTAAACAATTCCATCGATATTACAGTTTCTCAACAGTTGTCCCAAACGGCAACAGATGGCCATCCGCTCAGTCGTGTCTTGTTTTCGGATCAAATACAACCTCAATATAAATTAGATTCTTATTTTAATCATTTAACACAATTAGAAAATATCATTTTGCTTCAACTCAGATTTCAACCTTAAAGCAAATTCAATTAAATTAAGAACAATTAAAATATCTTTGATTTTATAATTATTTCGATGATAAAACATTTCAATAGATTTACCGGTTATTTAAGATAATAATAAATCACAGACTTATCAGAGGCGCCATCTCTTATGTAAACCAATGGTCTGTTCACAAATTACGTCAACTCTATTGTCAACCAATGATTAAACTATTCACAGACGACATACGATTCTAATGAAAGGGAAGAAATTTATTAAAGCACTCATTGAATGCAAATCAATACTATTTTTGATTTATTGCTGAGATTGGGGACTATTTTATACGTTTTTACTTAGTTTTTGAGTAATGTTTTGATACGAAAGCAGTGAAATGTGTTACACAATTAAAAAGTGTTTAAAATAAACATTTATTTTAATTTAAATATTAATTGAATTGAATTAATTTCACGGATTATTGTTTTGATCAAAATTTAGTGCCAAAAGTGAGGAATATTTTTATATAAAATAATTTGTGTTTTAGTCTTAAATTCAAATGATTTGAAGTCAAACAAAATGATGGAAACGACTGACGAAAACATAACTCGAGAAGAGTTGCAGTCGTTTTCAAAAGAGGTATAAAAAATGTGAACTCATTTAGTGATCACTTTTTTATGAAGTTTTCTATTCTTAGGAACTCATTGAAAGAGTGCTTTCAATGCAATCACATGTAAAACAGTTGAAGAATATCATCACAAAAAGGAATGTCTGTCCACCGAATGGCCGCCCGAGCGGTAAAAGTGGTCGGAATTTCGATTTTCGGAAATACAAGAAGAGACACATCGCTATCAAGTTGTTATACTTTGGATGGGATTATAGCGGATTTGCGGCACAAGAAGATACTCAGGAGACCATCGAAGCCGCACTCTTTGATGCTCTCATCAAAACCAGACTCATTCAGAGTCGACAAACATCTAATTATCACCGCTGCGGCCGAACCGATAAAGGAGTGTCCGCTTTCTCTCAGGTTATCTCAATTGACGTCAGAACTAACCTGAAGTCAGGGAAAGGTGTTATTACTCCCGAAGATTATATAGAAGATTCTGAAGATAATTGTCAAACAAATGGAACGAAAAGAGAAGAAATAAATTATACTTTAATTTTGAATAACGTTTTGCCACAAAATATTCGCATAATTTGTTGGACAGCAGTCGAGACCTCTTTTAGCGCCCGATTTGACTGTAAGACCCGAACCTATAAATACTTCTTTCCGAAGGCAGACCTCAATATCGAACGGATGAGAATCGGATGTAATTATCTTTTGGGTGAACACGACTTCAGAAACTTATGCAAAATGGATGTCAATAACGGTGTCGTCAACTATAAGAGGAATATTCTGTCCACAGATTTGACTCTATATTCGTCTGAAAATGATTCAACGGATAACTGTTTGGATGAAAGTTATTCCATGTGTTGCCTCACAATCACTGGTTCGGCCTTTTTGTGGCATCAAATCCGATGTATAGTCGCTCTTCTCTTCCTCATCGGTCAACGCAAAGAAGAACCGGAAATTATCTGTGATTTGTTGGATATTGAAAGACATCCAAATAAACCCCAGTATTGTATGTCCGCTGACTTTCCATTAGTTTTGTTTGACAGCACTTATAGTGAATCAGATATCAATGAATGGGTTTATGACTCAAAAGCATTGGAACAACTCATAAGACATTTACAGTGCTTATGGACCAAACAAATGATCAAAACAGAGATAATCAAATCAATGGTCACTTATTTGACAAATCAATTTAAATCTCACACTCAATGCGAAGACATACCCACTATGTGTTCCCAAATCGAGCCCTTATGTATGGGCGCAAAGCATAAGGTCTATAAACCATTATTCGAACGACCCTTTTGTGGTGAGTTTTTCACAAAAAGACGTTTAAATTAATTAATAAACTATTGATTTGTTTTACAGAGAGTTTAGAGCAGAGGTTATCCAAAAGGGCTAAAACGTGAGACCTCTTGATCTTATTATCTAATGATTTGTCAGTCATTTGTTTTTAATTGAATTTTAGACAATATTTTTGAAAAAATTCAAATTTTTATTAAATATTTATAAACTGTTTATAACTTTAATATTATTATTAAATATAAATAAATATTAATTAAAAACAAATTAAAACTCAGTTTCAGTCAAATATCGGTTTCAACCGAAGTCTTCGAAGTGTTTCTATTTAATGGCAGATTCGGTGGAATTAGATTCTTGTTATATCTCTTCCATTGTTGTGGCGATTGATATGAAAAGCTATTCACTTCTGGACTCATTTCGTTGTGCGGCCTATAGCTAGTGTTGGGAGGAGGCGGTGGCGGAGGTATATAACCATCAAATTGTTCGTAATCTTTAGAACTCTGATCGTCCGACGGAGCGGTAGTCATAACACTAAATGCTTTTATAACATTCACATCGTTTTGTGTCTTTTTAGGCGCATAAGTGTCTTCATTATAAGGAATGGCATTACTTTCTCTGTCTGTGCTTTGATTTGTCGTCACTTTTCTGGAAATATTCAAAAATATATTGAGTTTTGAGAACAAAGTTATCGAAAGAAAGGAATACTTTTTGCAGACAATGACTGTTCCGATGACTATAATAACGGTGACTAAAATGAATGCAATCAGTGCTGCCATATATGCGGCTCTAATCAGATGACCTGTCATTCAAAAGTTAACCAATAGTTAGTTCATATTTAAGGCTATAAATAAGAGGACATACCGTCAATGGATTTATATTTGATATCACAATTGGATTGATTCGTGAGTTGTTTGCAAATTGAGCTCAAATTGTTTTTGGAGGGAATGTCTGGTATCACAACTGTATTGCTGTCCGACGAGTCTTCGCTCTTTTGCTCCTCTTCTGAGCTGATAGTCGTTTCTTCGGAAACCACTTCTCCGGGAACTGTAGAACAGGGACGAAGATCGCCATAACTAGGACAGGCACATATGTAACCTGAGTCCACACACAGTCAATAAATTGTTATCAATTAAGTGTCAAATCAGAGAATAAGTGAATACCTTGTGGTCTAAAGAGGCAGAGATGACTGCAGGCACCGTTATGTAGAGAGCAAGGGTTGGCCCCAGTTTGTCGGGTGTGCGCTACGGCTTTGATTTCAGTCAAGTTATCGATATTATCACAAATGGTCTCGTGATCAGCACCGGTCACTTTGTTAGCCCTCTCCACTGCTTTAGTCTGAGAGTCGGACCAATAGACGTACTGATCCATTATAGTCAGGCCGTAGGGCTGAGCAATGTTTTTGATTAAAATAGTTCTGTATTTTCCGTCTAAGTCTGCGCTTTCGATGTGAGACTGTTTAGAGTCGATCCAATATATCCGTTGAGTTTCCAAATCTATTGTCAATCCATTAGGAAATCCCAGTTCTGAAGCTATGATTACTCGACGACTACTTCCGTCCAAAAAGGCTTCGAATGAAAATTAAATAAGAATTTTGTGGACAATAATTGAGTTATGATTTGTAAACCTCTTTCTATTTTAGGAACGGCTCCCGAATCGCCCCAAAACAGGAAACCCTGAGATGGCAACACAGCCAGAGCTCTGGGCTCATCCAAATCCAAGTCTATTATAACTTTACGATATGTGCCATCACTTCGAGACACTTCTATGACATTACGACTGGAGTCACTCCAATAGAGGTTCTTCGCCACCCAATCAAATGCCAGTCCTGTTGGAGTTGAGACGTCTTTTTCGATCACAATTTGAACGTTATTTCCGTCGAAATCGAAGGAACGGATTTGTTTTAAGGCCATATCCGAGTGATATATCTTTTGAGTGGAAAAGTCGTAATCTAATGCCACTGAGTTTTGTATATTGAGCACAGGTATGTGAACATCACTGAAGTCTTCGGTATCCAATGAAATCCTTCTGAGGCTGTCCTTTGTAGCCACCAGTAGTTGACGGGTCAGGTCTTAATTGAAAATTAAATATTTTAGTGATTTTAATGAATGTTTTAGTCGTTTGGGGACTGACTTGGATTACAGGTCTTTTCGTCGTTATAGAGAATCATTCCGGTCGGACACAGACATGAATATCCTTTCGCACTATTCCTAAGGCAGAGGTGAGAACAGCCGCCGTTATTGATTTGGCACATATTGTGAATGATATGCGATTCGTTAACTAATGTATTAACGGCGCGAATGTCCACTAAATTATTCAGTCCTTTGAGAATAATCTCTGGTTTGGCCTCATTTGTCAATGTATTCAACCTATGGATAGCTCTGGTCTCCCAATCAGTCCAATAGACATAGTCGTCAATGACGGCCACACCATAAGGCGCCGGTAATTCGTTGATTAGTTGTCTTCTATTAACTCCATTAATGTCTGCGATTTCAATGCTATGCAGTTGAGAGTCGGCCCAAACAAACTGACCCTTTTTCGTGATTGTGATACCATTGGGCCAACCGAGTCGTTCACTAACAATCACAGCTCTTCTGCCGCCATCCATGTCTGCCCTCTCTATTCTTACCTGTGCGCCCATATCTGCCCAAATCATATGACCGGTCAAATGATTGACAGCTATAGCTCGAGGAGAGTCTAATTCGTGCCAAATAAGGACTCGACGCTGAGTTCCGTCCAAATTAGAGACTTCTATCCTTTTGCGTCCGGCATCAGTCCAGTAGAGCTTTTCGCCGACATTATCGACAGCCAATCCATTGACATCATATAACCCAACGTTAATAACTTCTTGGACTTTGCCATCGCTAATACCCGCTCTGTATATCTTGTCTTCTTTGGTGTCACTCCAATAAATACTATTATTCTGGATATGAATGTCAACAATGATTGCATTTGAGAGATGTCTATTCAAAGGAATGACAACCTCTGCATAATAGGGCACTTCCAGTGAAATTCGGCGAATGGTATTCCTGACCGCAACCACTAAATACTTTTGCATATCTGAGGCACAAGTCTTGCCATCGTTGACAAGTCGGACACCTGTAGGACATGAACATTGATATCCGGGTGCGGACGGCGATAAAAGGCACAAATGACTGCAGCCGGCGGTCGAACACTCATTCCTGACTTCACTGATTTGAAGCAATTGATTGTTGAATATTTGGATATCCATTAAGTTATCCAATCCTGCGATCAGTGTTTTCCTCTGATCGCCATTCGTTTTATGTCCTCTTTGTATAGATTTGAGCTCCAGATCCGCCCAATAGATGTAATTCCCATAAATGACTAAACCGTACGGATGTTTGATATTTCGTGATATAAGAACCTGTCGTTTGGAACCGTCTTTCAAACAAATGATAAAATAATTTTAGAAACAATTCCTATGTTTTGTCGAATGTTGTGTCGAATGACATATATTTTGAATTAAATTAATGACAATAAAAGCAATTCTCACCGAATTCTGAGGACTCAATTCGTTTGGTTCCGGCGTCACTCCAGTATAGTTTCTTATCAATGAAATCAATGGCTAATCCGTGCGCTGAAGTCAAGTTTGCTGAGTGTAATACAGTTCTCTGTGAGCCATCCATTCCTGATCTCTCAATCTTTGCATTAGAGCTCCAAAACATGAAAGCAGTGGACGGATCCAGAACTATATCTCTGGGCTGATCCAATGATTCCCAAACTAATAGTGAACGCATAGTGCCGTCTAATCGCGATACTTCTATCACATTACGTCCTGAGTCGACCCAATATATATTCCCGGCCGCCCAGTCCACTGCCAAACCCGAAGGAGACTCGAGTGACGCAGAGATTATCGTTGTTTGAGACAAACCATTCCAATGCCCCCTATTTATGGTTTTGTTGGTCAGATCCGACCAGAATATTGTGGATGAGTTGGGATCGTAATCGATTGAAACGACTCCATTGATATCTTTTAGGGGAAGCACGACATCGATGTTATCTTCTTCGGGACATTCGATACAAAGCCATCGAATATCGTTCCGTCGGGTGAACAGCAGGAAAGTGTCCGGTTTGTCGCGACAGGTGAGACCATCAGAGTTCATGTTATATCCAGTGGGACACGAGCACCGGTAGGTCACGTTATTTGGCAAACATATATGACTGCACTTATGGGCTGAACATCTATTGATGACATCCGGTTGTCTTAAAGGGTGCAAAACCGTGATATCCATCGGAAAATGGAGTTTATTGTGAACTAAAGACACGTTCTTTCCGTTGAGTTTAGACGCCGTTTGAATACTTTTTGTCTAATAAATCGAATTACAATTAATTGCTATAAAAAACAAATCATTCATTGATTGTAAGAAATGTTAGTTTTATGTCAGACCTGCCAATCAGTCCAATATAGGCTGTCCTCGAAGACGGACACTGCGAACGGATGCGGTAAATCGCCTGCAATTCAGATCCGTTTCACAACAATTCGAGCGAAAGTAACTTTTGTTGCTTACCTTCGATTACATGTCTTCTATCAGTTCCGTCCAAATTAGAGCATTCAATCACATGATGTTTGGCGTCCACCCAATAGAGTCTGTGCGACGGATGATCTATAGTGAGACCATTTGGCCAGAATAGTGATGTCTCTACAATAGCCATACGACCCGTTCCGTCCATAAAAGCTCTCTCAATACGGGGCTGTTGTCCCCAATCAGTCCAGAAAATGCTGGAGTCTTCTGGATTAGCGACAATAGCTCTGGGCTTTTCTATGCCTTTCCAAAACAGGACTTTCCTTAGAGTTCCGTCTAAATTGGAAAACTCTATTCTAGATGTTCCGGAGTCTGTCCAGAATATTCTGTGCGAAATCCAATCCACAGCTATTCCTCCGGGACTCACAAGACCTGCGCTCACAATAGATTGTGTGTCCGTCCCATTTAAACTGGCTTTGAATATGGCGTCGGCTGTTATGTCGGACCAAAAAATTAAATTGAATTCGTAGTGATAGTCGATTGCAATCGCGTTCTGAAGATTTCCCAAAAGGGAAGTGTATTCTGAGTTATCGATCGATACTTTTCTGATATCCATTCTATTGGCGAATAAAATGATGGGTTCGGGTCCGAGTGCTTTACACCGCCTCTTATCGGCTCTCATTCGATATCCTTTTGCACAAAAACATTGATATCCCGGAACAGAATTCTCACATTTTTGGGAACACATGAGTTCTGTAAGGAAGCACTCGTCGATATCCATACAGGAACGGCCGTCATATCCCATCTGATATCCCAGTTTGCAGGCGCACTGATGGCCATTAGTTGTGGCGATGCATAAATGCTGGCAGGGAAAGCCATCCTCACGACAGGGTGTTCCAGAAGAACAGGTTCCATTCAAATCTTCATCGGAGCCATCGGGACAGTTGGGCGCACCATTACATACATTATTTTGATTGATGCAGGTCCCGTCATTGCATTTAAAGTTACCAGTCGTACACTCCTTTCTGAGAGCACATCCATCTTCATCAGAGTTGTCGCTGCAGTCGATATCTCCGTCGCATCTCCACAGCAATGAAATACATCGACCGCTTCGACATCGAAACTCTTCAGATGTACACGACTTGGAGGCTATTATTCGATACAATATATAAATCACATTATTTTCGGCAATTCTTTTGTAATTTGAGACAAAAATTGAGAAAAAACTTCTGAATTGAAATCAAACTGAAACCAACTCTCCTGTGAATTAACTGATAGGACAGACATTAAAACTTTTATACACAAAATAAATATAAAATTCGGTGTTTTATTAGGTCTTCAACTCAACCATCAAATCATTTATTACTTTTTATTATATTATTTGAATTCAAATGAAATTCTTTTGCTTTTATTTCATAACAATTTAATCGATTAATTTCTAACTCAAAGAATCTGAATGTATGTCCAAAAAACTGAAGAATAAGCTCAGAATAAGTAATATATAGACTAATAGCGATTAGAATTGGTTTATGAGACAAATAATGGGTTTTTATGAACTCTCAGACTTTCAGATAATTTCTGTTATTATTTGCACAAATCGATAGAAAAGACTGTTTTCTTACGACAATTCTGTTCGTCTGACTTGTCTTCACAGTCAGGGTCTCCGTCGCACTTCCAGTCGATATTAATGCACTGACCATCACTGCACAGATATTCAGTGGAACGGCATTCAACTCTTCCCTCTGGAGAACAATTGTAATAATAATGATTAACAGAGGGTTTGCGAATCTGTCCCAACGGGGGAACAGCTATTGCGCACAGACATCACGTTTCAACTAATTTCGAGACAAATGGTTGTCTCATATCAACAATAAATATGATTATCTCAATTGAAAGTAAAGACTTACCACACTTGGCCTCATCAGACCAGTCGCCACAGTCGTTGTCTCCATCGCAATGATAAGCTTCACTAATACATCGCCCATTACGACACCTGTGCTGACCGGACGGACATGAGATGTGATCTAAAGGGATGAGCTCGCAGTCCAATTCATCAGAACCGTCGGGACAATCCGTTTCTCCATCGCAATGGAAAGACATCGAAACACATCCCCCTGTGTGACAACGAAACTCAGAGGCACCGCACGGTCTGCCCACACATTTCTCATCGGATCCGTCACCACAATCATCTGTTCCATCGCATTGCCATTCGGTTGGAATGCATCTGCCATTAGAGCACTTGAACTCCCTATCGATGACGCAGTCTCTGGCTATGCAATCATTTTCATCAGATTTATCGCCACAATCATTGTCTCCGTCACAGAACCAGGTCTTCAAAATACATCGACCGGAGGAACAGTTAAAGTGTTCGCCCGAACAAACGGGAAGAGCTGTCGAATGATAATAAATTTAATTAAAATTGTTATCAAAGAATGTTTTTTCATTAATTGTGAGAATAACTTCTTTTTGTTTAAACCTTTTGTTAGACAAATACTCATTAATTAATTTCAAGGATTGACTCAAAGAAAAAGTTGTAAATAAATGACAATTTGTTAATAACTAAAAGCGATTTATTTTAATCGGATTAAAAGATTTGTCGAAGACTTTCCTTCAAATAATATTTGGATTTAAAAAAGAAATATTATTTTAAATCCTAAGACTTGTATTGAATTCAAAGACAAACAGTTATTCTGTTTTTGACTCAAATTCTAATCAATTATTAAACGAAAGAATCGAAGCTTTGGTTCCAAATATAAAAAAATAATTACTTTAATTACTATTTATTATCAAAACTCAATTGAATTAAGATATTGTGACTTAAATAATAGCAGAATATTCTTTTATAAGACAAAAGAGAGTTTAATGACGACAATAATCATATGGTGAGATATTAATCAGTTTAGATTCCAGGGTCTGCAAAATCTGAGAATAAGTATTGAATTCGTGTTTAATTAAAAGTTTTAATTAAATAATCATTTGTTTGAATACATTATTTCAGTGAATCATTTTTTTTGAAGGAATTTCAGAGGGAATAAACTGATGGGAAATTCAATTGTGTTTGCGATCTATTACTTGTAGACATGATTTAGCTCTTATGTGGACTCAATTTTTTTCTGGAGATAATTATTTTCAGGAAATCATTGCTTCTCAACAATTGTGAGCTCGAATTCAGGGAAAGACTTATATCTGAAAAAACCAAAGTCAGGGCTCAATGTCTGGAATTTCTCGTTTGAAAAGCAATTTCCAAGAGTTTAACGATTGAAAAATGGATGAGAAAAATAAGAACAGAATTTAGTTTCAACTTTTGAATGGAAAAACTAATTCAAAGCGAAGAGCCATCACTTGGTCTTAGTTTTAAATAAGATTTTTTGCGAACAAAAATATTTGTAAAATAAGAGTGAAATACAGTAAAAACAGTGATTTTATATCACAAAAGATTACTCCAACGGAATTCGCAATTTACAAAACAAGTAATTTATTATCCGTTGTTCTGCTCTCTCCTTTTTCTTGTATTTCATTCGATAACACATTTTTTAGTCGAGAGAGAGAGAGAGAGAGAGAGAGAGAGAGGGAGAGAGAGAGAGAGAGAGAGCCTATGAGAGCCAATAATGTCACTCTCGGGAGACCTCTTCCAATGAATACAATGGAAAAGTATTATATTTGGGCTAAAAATGAAGAAAAACTAATAGAAGAGAAAAATTGTCTGAAGTTTGAAATATTTATAACAAACCAAAGGAAAGTCTAACAGATTTCCCCTTCGAATAGGGCTTCGAATAGAGTGTGAAAATGAAATATTTTTCTGACATTTAATTCAATTTTCGGCAAAATTTGTAGACTTTAATAGTGTCTGAGATTTTGTCGAATAATGTGAATCAAAATGAATAAAATATCTTACATTTAAAATAAGACTCAAATATTCATATTTTATTTTCATCCACGTATTTCTTTTATTCTGATCCAGAATATTGAATATTATGAGTGAAATAATAAGAATATTCTTGAATATCGCGAAAACAGAATAGAAGTGAAAATATATTGAAATTCTATTAATTTAAAAAAAACTCTGACATTCGCTCAGATTTTCTGACAGTCCCTTAGGTTCCCAGAACTGGTATTCAAAATGCAAAACATTGCTATCTTTAAGTCTTATTTCTATTCAGTTGTTTTGATATGAATAAAAACCCGAACTCATTGACTATAGCCTGTGCTCTGGGATTCTCATTGAAAGTAATCTCAGAAAATCTTATTTAATCTTCTGATTCCAAAGCCTTTGTTATTATTCTTCTCTTTATTTTTGTACTAAATTTTTGAGATCTGAAATAAATAGCATTTATTTGTCATATAATCAGAGATTGAGAGAAAAGTATACAGACTTTAAACCGAAAACAAAATACTGTTTCAGATTTAAATCGATTTTTAAAATTCATAAAACATTTGAGAATAGAATTTGAAATAAAAATTATTTTGATATTCAAACAGACATTTATTGTAATCTCATTCGGAACAGAATTTCAACGAATTATTATTATATTTTTTGAATGACTGAATGAAAGATAATTTTTTTATTGGAAGAACTGAATCCAGAAAAGAATTATTAGATGACTCGGAATAAAACGCTTCAAAACGAAACAAAACAAAACAACTTTAGGGCAGAGATATTGAAACAAATCTGAAATGTATTACAGAATTCAGTTCTTTCGACGACTAAACCATTAATATATTTACTCTAAACCAACAAAATAAGGGCACAGAATAACTGGATTTACAGTCATTCCTCGACTTTTAACACAAATATTTGTTTTATTTCACATTTTTATTATCATTTGTTTCTCTGAACCAAAAGAACAGAAATCATTTCCAAACGAAAAGAAAACCTAATATTTCCTATCAGTTGTTGAGATCCTCGCAAACAATGGACTCATTCCTATCCATAGAAGAGATGAAGTATTGGATAACTGAGTGATCAAAGACATCAAAAACATTATAAACCGGAAAAACTAAAGTTAAGTCAAGAATAAGAAATAGATATAATTTTTTTTTCTGTTTATTTCTCTTCAATTCTTGTATTCTTATTCATCGGTAAATCAGAGCAATTGATCCGAAAATGTAATGCAGTTCTAAAGAGAGAAAAATCACTCAAATATAGCGATGAGAAGGACTCCTATCATAGGAAAGGCTGAACCACTGTAAGACTCAGAACTCACACAAATGTCGAATTCATTGACTTATTCCAGATTAGATC
>JAQIXD010000055.1:0-49809 GCA_034699985.1 Minunthozetes semirufus
GAGAGAGAGAGAGAGAGAGAGAGAGAGAGAGAGATTTGAAAAAAGAAATTAGTGTTACCTTAACATTGACACAAAAATGAGGTCTTTCTATCTTATGCTTGAAATGAGTGGTTATTCTCACCGTTTTTGTCACAAAATAGTCTATATTTCCAGTCTATGAGATAACAGTCTATTGACTGTTAATAACACTATTGGAGTGAAAAACACAAATAAATTGTCTCTTCATTTGAGAAAAGGCCTAAAAAACTGATTTAACGAACTGTGAAATTAAATGCCACTTACTTTAACTGTCACAGATTGAAAACGAGAATTTTATAGATAAGATGAAACATTATTTTTAGTCTAGATATCAGTCGAGTGCAACAAAACCTAAATATTTTTTTATGCTGTTCTCAAGAAGTGGTGTTTTTGCTGCAAAAGGAGACAATCATTTGATTCACTTTTGAAATGAACAAAACGTTTCTCTCGTTTGTCTTCTCTCAACACAAATGTCTTAAAAGAGTTGCAGAAAAAGTGATTTATTTTTGATTAATTGAAAGATTATTATCAAATGTTAATCAAGAATGAGATCAGCTTTCTTGGTGTCAATGGACAACAAAATTATGGGGTTCTGGTTATGATCATTTTGTATGCACTTTCACTATTCGGATGCGTTTTAATCGCCATTATTTTACTCAAACTCATAATTACCTGTTTTTTCACCGATAAATGCAATCAATTATTTTGGATCCGTTCTGAAAACAAAACCATCAGAACTAGTGTTGACCGCAGAAGAAGAGTCAGTGATATTAGTGTAGTGTCTTCTGAAGACTCTTCAAAAGACAACAAATTTTCAAACCTGGAGAGCCTGTTCCGCAAAGTAAGTGTGTTATTCTATTAATATAAATTATCTAAATTTATCCTGGTTAGCTTATAAAAATAACAGAATGAAATAAAAATTATCAATTTTTAATTCCAATCGGAACGAAGTGGAAATTGGGATTTATAAAAAGGGTGATGATGTGCGCCCCCCCCCCGGCTTCTAGTAATAAAGAACTTTTTTTGCTTAATAATAAAGGATTTTCGGTTCTTCATTAATAACAAAAAAGAAATGAATTCATTGTTGAAATTATTTTCAATTTTTCAAATTTTTAAGAATATTTGAAAATTTTACAACAATTGAACCTAATTTACCACAATTTTCACTTAAAACTCGATTGGAATTGCCTTTGAAATGCCATTTCTAGCTTGTTTTTTAAATATTTAATTGAAATAATTTAAAATAATTGAAAAATTCGGCCAAAATTGACCTAATCCCCAAGAAAAGTTAGCAATGGCGGACAAAATTTCGGAAAATCCGCAATTTTGTCCTTTATTTCAAGAGATTTTGTTAATTTAATTGGATTTATATTATATTCAACTTAATTTAAACTGAATTTAACGATAACGCTGCTGTAAGACCAATAATTTAGGGCAAAATGGCCGTTTCCTCCCAATTTTGGCCGCCATTTTACCCTCCCTTAAACACCCCTTAGTCTGTCGAGCTTGGCTATCCCTGATCTAAATCACTAATTATTGTGATATTCAATTTCTTCATAAACTTCAGGACTAAGAAACAAATGCTACTGTATTTCCTCTATTAAATAAATAAGCTAGCTAATTTACTTTGCTATAGGTATTCTTAATAATATACTGCTCTTTTTAATATTACTGATCATGGCATATTAAGGATAGGGTTAATTAACGATAATTGATTGCATGATTATTAATTACATACTTTAAATAGAGATGATTGTCACCATAATGAGTTATTATTGAGTATAGTCGCTAAGGTATTAAACTAATAAATTTAATTGGTATGTATGAAGTTATCGTTAATTAACCCTATCCTTAATATGCCATGATCATTATAGATGTAAATTTTTAACATCTGTCCAGAAATAACTCATTTTATAATTGAAATTCTGAATAAAAATATCATTTGATATCCTTTAACAACCATTTGGTTCTTCAATCACTTCAAGGAAAAAGTAATTCTTGAAATGGATTCAAATTTTATGTCAATTTTTCATCTCTTTTAGTCTCTGCCATGAATTGGAACACATTCTTAATTGTCTTCATATCTGTACTTTTATTGTCAGTAATGGCGGCAGAGGGCGGACGTAATTATGGCAGAAATAATTATGATCGTAACCGCGGTGGGTATCGCGACGACTATCGTGGTCGGGATCGAGACCGATATGATCGGGGTAATTACGATCGAAGAGACAGAGGATACGACAGGGGATATGGCAGACGATAAGATTAATGATTTCGTGATTTGGTTATAATATTTTAAATAAATGTATTGTTTTATACAAATCTATAACCGATTGTCAAATAAATTCAATTTTAAAAAAACAAATTACTTCTAAAATAAATATCTTTTTGTTAATAAATTTCAATAAAAGTGTATTTTAATTAATTAATGTTTTGATATATAATATCAATGAGTTTTGTTGTATTATCAAACAATATTTGTTCAGATGAAAAACCCCCCATACTCATTCTATTTTATGGGTCTTAGTTTGAAAACAATAATAATAATAATAATAATAATAATAATGTGATCAATATTTTTACAGTTTATTTTAAAATAATAAATAAAACTAATTTTCAGGAATTGACTCAAAAAATGGTGGTTTTATTTCACATATGTTTTCAATTAATGTCCAGAATTGTCATAATTTAAAGGTTTTGTCTTTAAATTTTGAACTTCATATTTGACTCCCTGTGCATAAGAATCATCTATTTTTCTTAATTGAGAGAGAACTCTATCGACGATAAACTGTTGCACTCCTTTCAAAGATATGGCAATATTCTGATGAAGTCTTTGTTTCCAATCGTGAGGATAGCTGTGGTAGAGTTCTCGGGGCTGTTGATAGTCGTCGTAATCCTTATTATCAAATTTGTAGACAACTTTCTGTGGCGGAGGACTTGAAGTTGTGTTCAGATATTTGAACCCATCTTTTGTAAATGAATTCGGATAATAGTTTGGAAGATCGCCATAATTACTATCCACTCTCATGGCTCCATCCCTATCAGTGATGTCCTTTTTAGCGTATTTCGGTTCATTCACTGGAATTAAATTCAAATTTGAGCCCAAACTGTAACAAAAAGATGAATATTCATTATTTCAAAAATTAATTATCAGAATAAAATAACCGATATTTGGAAGCCTCTCCATAATTAAACATTCTATCCTGAAGTAGTTTATCAGGTGATGGTTCGATTCCTCCAATTAAATGTCCAGGGTTAAATGCAATCTCATCGACATCGACAAAATAATTGCCTGGATTCTTGTTCAAGGTCATCACACCGACTTCTATTAAAGGAATTTTATCTGTCGGCCATACCTTTGTTCAAAACTAATTAGATATTTTCTAAAATAAGAAAAAAAATGAAATACCTTGGTCGGATCAAATGGATTGAATGGAAATGTTTTAGCTTGGTCTTCTGTGATCACCTGAATAAATAGCGTCCACGAGGGGTAATCTTTCTTCAGAATTGCATTAAATAAGTCTTGAATTCCATAATCAGGTTTAATTCCTTGTGAAAATAAACTTGTTAATATTAATTCTTATATTACTTGAACAATAAGTGTATAGAATATATTAGTGTAAGTATATGTTAATCCGGATTAATTGATCTTTTAATTTGATTAAAGTCGAGTTTTTTACTTGACTTCTGTAAGAAGTAAACTGAAACGGGTTTTAAAGACAAAAAAGATTTTCCGATTCAATCAACTATAAAATGGTTGCTTTGAGCTCATAATCAGTATATTTTCAATTCAATAATTAAAAATTCATTGATTTGACCTAGACACAATCAGACACATTCAAACACTAGCAGATACAAACAAAATACTAACATAAAACCACTTCAATATCTAACTACTGATCAATTATTAATTTTTCTTTTTGTTACACATTTTTTTCGTTAAGTGAACTAGATCAAACTTTTTTGTTTACTTGATTGTTAGATAGTTCATTATTACTCTACCTCTTAGCCGTTCCGCTGTCTTAGAGTCAATATTTTTGATACCCTTGTTAGGAGTCCAATGAAATTTTGCATAGAAGTGCTGTTTGGCGCTATTGACTAGTTTATAGGCATTAATACTAAATCCAGGCATATGTCGATAACCATCAGGTATTCCAAAGTCACTGAAAACATAAGTGACCAAGTTCAATGTCTCGGGCCGTAGGGAATAGAAATCCCAGAGAGCAGTTGGATCAGGCAGACCAGATGCAGGATTCCGTTTATTCACGTGAGCCACAGAAGGGTAGAGTTTACTGTCCCGAATGAAGTACATGGGAACGTTATTACCCACTAAATCCCAGTTTCCATCTTCTGTGTAAAACTTGACAGCGAAGCCCCTTGGTTCTCCCGCCACTGTATCTGCTGAACCCCTTTCACCAGAAAATGTTGAGAATCTGACGGCAACTTCAGTTAGTTTTCCGGGACTTTCAAAAAGTTTAGCCGAACTGTATTCAGCTATAGTAGGGTTCGTCACTTGAAATACCCCAAAAGCACCTGCTCCTTTTGCGTATACTACTCGGTCAGGTAATCTCTCACGATTTAGATGAGCAAGGTCTTCTTGTACTTGTGTGTCCTGTAATAAAACAGGTCCACGATATCCGGCTGATACTGAACTAGTCTTACTTCCAAGTGGACGTCCAAGATCATTTGTAATTATTCCATCCTTTCAGAGTTAAAATGAAATAAACAAATAATCAAGATTGTTATAAAGTTAATAATTTCAAAAGAGAAATATCAATTTTAATTCAATTATTACGTTATTTAAAGTTTAATAAAATCATTAATTATTTAATAGAAAACATTAATTTAAATCTATAGAAAATTTATATCTTGTTTGATAAATACCTTAGTATTGATCCAAGAATAATCAGAGACATCATTTGCAAAAACAACATTTATTATGAAAGAATAATAGACCAAAAAACAAACACAAAAATACGACATTTTTAGAGAAATTTAGTTATTTTTGAAATTTCAATGCATTTAACGAATTAAAGGGAAATCATATTCACTCCAAAAGAAAATCATTTGTCGACTAAAGGCTAACGAAAGGAAAGTCAGACTAACTCTGAAATTACAACAAAAAGATAAAGATTTTTGTTATTTTAAAAGTATTTCAATGAAAGACAAAATGACCTCAATTATTATCATTCTTATAATTGCAGTGAATTTTAAATAATCTATGAGAAACTTATACCTTTAAAACATTTCACCCATTAAATTGATTTACTTGTATTACGTTTATTGGCATTTGATAGAAATTTTTCTTTTCTTTTATTAATTATAATAAATAAGTTTTATTAGAATTTTTATTACATATTTTGTATACATATTTCTCAAGTATTGATTTTTTAAAATAGCAATTTAACAAATGAATTTATTTGCTGAACAAAAATCATCAATCAAAATTATTTCGAATTCTAGAATCTATTATTTTTGAAAAACAGATATTTTAAAAGCATTTCCGAAATAACTTCAAAATCAAGAAATATTTATGAAATAATTGGTGAATGTTAAAATCTTATATTTCAAATTTGTTTTGAGCATTGCAATGACCAGTCTCTATAACGCAAGAAAGCTCAGGAAAATAATTGAGCTTGATAAAAAAGAAGGCGGAAAAAATGTTCTCAGACTTAGAAAGTCAAAACAAGATATTGTGAATGAGCAAAAGAATCTGTATGGTTTTGATCCAAGAGTTTTATTGGACAAGAAGTATCAGCTCAGTTCAGCAGGTAATCACTTCTACGAAATCGGACTCTCGCTCTTTCAAAAAGGACCAAAGAAAAGGAAATCCCATTACAACCCTCTCCTCATATTTATTTTGACAATTTTATTGCAATTTCGTTGGATTTTTTCACTTATAATACCCGATGAATACGAAAACCTTCACATATTTATGGCTGACTTTTCACATATACTTGACATTAAGTTTCACATGAATCCGGCCTTAATTCTATTATTCTTGATAATTAATCTGTCACAATTAATTAATTTTTGGGACTATAGGAGAGGTATAGAACCCGTCTATTTAAAGCCATTTGATATGATGTGCGGTCAGTGCTCGCCAGCAAATATTGGATTAATATACGAGAAGGACATCTATGCGATGGTTAAAATTTTAAGAATAGGCTTAGCATTTGTCCGCATATTCATGGCAACAATTCTGGGTAAAAACATTAAACAAGTTTAAATTGTCATAACTACCAATTTTTAATTATCAATTTATTTCTAGGATTGACATTCACTGTAGGTGTGATTCCATTGGTATTCACGTACAAATGGTATCAGCTTGTACTTTTTGGTGTACCATGGAGCTTAATAATGGCCACTACTGTCTACTTTGGTGTCAATATATTCACGTTTCAAATATTGTATTTCTTTATAACTTGTTTTTATCTGAAGACAAAACTCAAGCGTTTGAATGAAGTAATCAGAGAAAAGACCACTTTATTTGATATGAGATTTGTGTTAACTCTTAGTCTTATCCGTTCCCTAAACTCTGTCTATTCGGAGATTTACGAATACAATGAGAAATATTGGTCTAAAGTATCATTGATTATGATCAGTTTACTATGTGTGGTCACAAACCTATTCTTCTTTGTGGCCATTTTTTCTTCTGTTTTTTGGTTATTAAGAATTTTATTCTTTTATTTGGCGATAGTTTTCGGAATTTTATTTTTGTTTTATATTAAAACCAATTCAATGGTAACGCGAGAAGCCTTTAACTCTTATAAATTGGTGAATAGTCTTTATTTCAATTATATTAAAAAGACTATTCCAACAAGATTAAAACTCAAGGTTAGAAAACTCTTTGAAATACAAAGATAAATATTCTATCATTAATTTAAAGTTAAAACAAAATAAAAAAAAAGAATAGAAAATATTCTGATATAAATTTTTTGATTTTTTTAGATCTCAATATTTATTGAAAGAATTGGTAAACAAAATATTGGTTTTTATTGCGGAACTCTATTCATAATCGATGAGAATATAGTCTATCAGGTAATCACCACAATATCACCACATATTTATCATTAAATATAAGATTAGCCAACATTTGATCATTTTTTACATCATTTTTCAGATTTTAATCGTCACTGTAATTTATTTCTTGAAAATAGTGGAGGTCTCCATTTACGACAGATGACCTTGTCTATATAATCCATATAATCTACATGTTTCTGTATATATTCTCATTTAATGAAATTTCTAAATAAAACTATTTATAATTATTTAATTAAGTTTAATAAGTATTTTAATTAATGACATTCAACGCATTGGAAAATATAAAGCCCCAAAAACGTAGATTATTCAATGAGTGTGACCAAGAATTGGAATTACAAGGACTTTCTTATTGTGAAATTTCACATAATTTCAAAAAGAAAACGATCGCCAGAACCGATAACTAAGTAAAGAACAAAATTAATCGAGTTTTGAATTACAAAGATTATTGGCTCACTTCAAGTGTCTTATTTTTATTGAATATGAATAGTTTCCAGCAATAAAAACCGACTCCAAACTCACCCAACTTCTCGATCAAGACGAGTAACTATGGAACAAAATTTCAAAATTGAAATGTAGTTACATTGTGTAATACAATGTGTACCCAAGAATTTAATACCTTTATCTTATTTCTATGATATCTAATGGAAAGGGTTTTGTGGATAAATAGACGGTTAAGTATTTTATATGATTTGTTTGATTCAAATGAGACGGAAGAGGCGTTTAGTAAAATATAAGTTAAAAATGGGATTAAAAGCGTTAAAACATAACTAAAGAGTATTTTTATGATCGATTTTATCGGAAAGAAGAGAATAGCGAAGAGAATTAAGTTTACAATTGAAATGATTAATACAACCAAAATAAACAAATATAGTGACCAATAATTGCTATTATATTCTTCAATTTCTTTATGAATTTGATTTAAATCTTTGAGAACTTTTTTGATTTGTTTTGAATGCAATGTTTGTGTCGAAGAAATCATATTTGAGATGATTTTGTTTATTCGCTTTAGTTTTATACGAAAATAGTAGCAAATGATGAGAAAATAGTTAACCAGATACAGGAAAAACGAGGCAGAATAGTGAACCCATATGGTAAATGTGACAGTCCAGGGTATTCCCAATAAAATGAATTCTAATAGATTAGAATTTAAGGCGAGTGGAACCCCACATATGAGAGAAGCCAACGGAATACCAGTTTTGACAATTGATTTGGTCAGAAACAAATGTATTTTTGATCTCTTTAGTAAAAGTTGTATGTCATCGATACTTTTCAGGCCAATACTAAGTGGTGTTATCATTCCGGCCATCATTTGAAACGGCCTGAGATATGTGGGTTCAATACCACAATAATAATAACCAATATGTATGGCCTGAGATATTATTGCTATGAGGCCATACATTATGGCGGCCACTCCGATATGAATATCAGCGCCCAAAAAATGTACAAAATCGCCGATCAATAAGTAATCAAATTTATTGTTTGACTCAACTCTGAAACTAAATACGAGTTTAAGACAATAACCACTTAATAGAATAAAAATAATGATAGGATTATAAAATTTGGACCTTTTCTCTGATCCATAGGCGAAGAGTGATAAACCATATTTATATAAATGACTTCCCGATAAATTAATTATGTCATTTTCTCCCAATTTTTGGTCAATTTTGATACGCTTTTCAAAAAATTTAGACATTTTTAAAAAGTTATGTTTTACTATAACTCAATGCACTTTTGGATTAAACTTCTTCATTATTTTGTTTTACATTATGTTTTACAAGTTTTACGTTCTATATATTATATTCATATTTAATACAATAATTAATGAAATAAATTGAATTTTGTTTTATATTGTATTAATAGCCATATATTATATTAAGAAATAAATGACTCATTAAACAAAATAATTAAGAAGTTTACTACAAATGTCTAATAATACAGTAAAACAAGTAGAAATTATGCAACAAGATTATAATATTTATTCAATGGTACAATCTATATAATTATGTTAGAGTAAATATTTGAATTATTGTTAAGTTATCAATATGACTAAGTGGTAATATGTTTTTCCTTTGTTTTAATTGTGAAAACAATTGCAATAATTTATATATTTTTGAAAAATAATAATAAATTCAAATTTTTTTTATTGAGAGTTAAAATCCTTCAAAGATTTTAATTTTTGAAAATTTTCAGAAAATTATTGTTTATTTCATCAAAAAAGTCATCATTAGTTGAGAGGTCTATACATTAGTCTTATTTAATCAGAGATTAGTCTTAGCGATGAATCCGGAAGACATGACACCCGAACAACGAAGAGAAGACATACGAGAATGGGTTGAATTATTGAGTCCACACATTTTATTTGGAGCTCTACCCGACCATAATTATGTTGAATTAGAAATGTTGGATGAAATCAATCAAATAGAGAATACTATCCAACAATTTTGTGATGATCTCGAGGCTGATGAGAACTGGCATAGACTGAGAACAGACCTCTCTTTGATTTGTAGTAACGATTCAAACAACTGTTGTCCATCTATTGTTAAAAATACAAGAAATATAGTGACACTAACTTTTGAGCGTCATTTCTTACTAACATACAAACGAGTCATTCAATATAATGAAGAGCTCAACGAAATATTGTTGAGAGCACTTCCAACTTTATCGAAGATACATTTGAATGATCCAATCGTTCAACACTATCAGCTCATTGTTTTGAGAGTAAGGCACAGACTTAAGAATAACTTCGATGTTTTGCGGCAATCATTTGTGATTTACAAACAAATTACTGATGACCAACAAAATGTTATGCTATGATAAAAGTATCTTGCTGTTTTATTCTGCAATTTGATAATAGAGGAATAAAATTGATTATAAAATGATTAAAAGTTATTAACTGTTTGTTCACTCCTTTTGTTGTCTAATGTTTTGAATCCAAAATATTTGAAACAAAATAATGATATTTGAGTTCAGAATTCTATGAAGTGATTGAAGGGACGGGTAGTGAAAGAAAAGAATAAAAATTGTTAAAAGACAGACCACTTTGAGCGGCGTTTTGGGAGTATTTGGTATTTCTTTATCATTTGGTGGCAAATAAATAGCTCTTTCGGGAACTCCTCGCACAGTTATTTCTGGCTGAGGGGCGACCCATACTCCAGAATCATAAGAATAAAGACCTGAAGTGGTATCCTCTCGACTCAGTCCTGTCATTAATCTGAGCGTATTTGCCGATCGTATGCCATCTCTGGATGGGATGTCATTCAAGATTTCTTCCTGAAATTGTTTCAAACTATTAATAAGTGAATTAAAATTGATTTCCGTTATATACCGATTCTATTCGGGGTCTAATTTGACGTAAATATTTCCTATACATGTAGGAGCGAACAGCACATGCGGTCAATATAATCAGAATAATCATTATTACAATTGAACCTACTGTCAGACCTAACACTAAATAACTCATTTGATTGGAAGAACCGGTGTTTTCTGTTCTCTGTCCGCTATCATCACTGTTATCAATGCTTGAAATGACCTTGTGCACTTCACCTTTTGAATCTTTTATATGCACTCTATTTGTTCTGATCTGCTGTTCTAACTCATGTTTGGCTGAAATGAGCCCCTCCTGATTGACAGGAAAATTAGGATCCAGAGAAGGTATCATTTCAAATATGACAATAATACTTCCCGGCTTACTATCCATATTTACAATACAGGAAAGTGGGACACGTAAATAGTAAGCAAGTTGCTTCTTCACGTTATTCAGAAACATCTGTTTGTCGACCCCAACAACTTCATCGTATTCGCCATCGATGGTGATTGTCATCGATATTAAGACTTTAGTCACTTCTGTTGTTGAGCTCATTGTAGTTGAAGCCAATGTTGTTGTCATAGCTGTTGATAATTAATGGATCAATCATTTGATTCTTTTATGAATATTCATATCTCACGAGTGGTCGACTTCTGAGTAGTGATGGCTTTTGTTGTGCAACACTTTTTTGATGTATTCAATGGTAAGGTTGAGAGCATTGGATCAATTGTATCTGTAGTTGAGGTCCAGTTTTCATCAGATGTGACCAAACAAAAGACAAAAATCAAATAAATTGAAAAAATCATATTTTATTCAAAATATTGAATGTATTTAATGTTAAACATATTTTATTATTTTATTACAATTTGAATGAAATAACTCTTACAATATGTTTGACATAAAATAATAGATGGATATAGATATGCGCATAATCCTTCCAGAACCGGACATTGAGCAAGTCCATTTCAAAATGATCCCAATGTCCTATTCTTTCGATATTTTATGATTAATTAGTGTTAAGTAAAATTAAAACATTAAAAGTTCATTTTTATTATAAAGGTTTCTCAAGAACCAAGATAATCAAATCATTAACTCCATCATTCATTTTTGACGACCTTTTGTCAGTATTGGAATTTTTTCAAATATTTCATAAGACCAAGATATAATTCAAATTATTGCAATCACTTTATGTGTGTTTTTTAAGAATTACAGGAATTCTCAAATGAATCGATTCATTAAATTCAAGTGAAAGGAGTTATTCAATAGTTTTGATATGTTTTGCACGCAATCAACAAATTATTGAGAACTCAAGTAATTAATGATTAATGAAATAAATGAAATGTTTGTACTCAACAAAGCTTTTCAATGAATTTCCAAGAATACAATTCAAGTAAAAGAATCAGAATAATAATTATTATGTACTAAACTCGCAGAAGAAAAGTATAAAATGTTAATTCCAGTTATCATTTTAGTCAAACCAACTCATATTGACTGAAAGTTACCTATCAAAATACTCACAATGGAATTGAAATTAACATTAACTGTGTTATTTTTAATTGTGACCATGCTCAATTTGGTCATTGAATGTAAGTTTAATTATTTATTGAAAAAATTCTTCAAAAAATAATTCAAATTTTGTTTTTAAGGTAAATATATTCCTCCGAATCAATATCAAGAAGAGAGTGATGTAGAATTTGTTACACCTGGTTATCGTGGTGGGGGTATTCCAGGCTATCCTCAGGGACCCACAAATATATTTAAAGATTGGATGGATTTCATTCAGGGATTCTTCAAAGGTATGTCAATTCATAAATAATTTTGAATTAAATTAAATTCTTTTCTTTAATTTCACCCAAACAGAAGGCAATTGGGATAATGGAGGTCCAGGAAACTTAGCTGGTTTCATTGGTACTCAAATTACAAAACTGGTCCAAATGTTAACCAGAGATGATACTTCATTTCAAGGCAAAAAATGAGACTTTGGGAAAATAAAGCTTATTATCAAGCTTAAAAATAAATTATTTCTGATTTTATTATTATTTCTATTTTTGTTCAATAAAAAAAATTAAATGGAACCTTGTTCAATTTTTTCCTTAACATCCTCATTGAACTTCAAATTGACATTTAATGTTTATCAAGGAAAGTGAATAGGTTATGTTTTGCTTAATTTGTAAAATTTAAGTACATCTGAACAAAAGGAAGTGCATCACTGCCCAATTCATTCAATTGTGAAGGTTAATTTGGAAATTTAGAAAATGAATCTATTAAACATTAATAATCTATTAACACACACTACTAAAGTACTTTGCAATCACGCAATTTATTGGGAATTATATTTAAATCAAATTTCCAATTATTTTTCTCACAATTAATGTAAATCAATAAAAACAATAATTATATCTAATGTTTGTCCTCTTCTTTAAATTCAAAGAATTTGTCGGAAAAATTGAATTACCTTTCAATAGTAGAAACTATAAAAGCTTCAAATACTTGTTTGCTTTAATAGTTTTGCAGTAAATCTCCAATTATTTAAATCAACAAAAATGTATTCAAAGTTTTTGTTGCTCTCATTCTTTGTACTCCTGTTTTGGATGAGTTTTGTTGTGGAAAGTTAGTCTATTATAATATTATAAAATTATGCTTGTTAATCTTTCAATAACTTATTCTCATTTATTGAAAGGTAAATACATCCCTCCTAACGGCTCGTCTGCTGATCAGGTGGAAGTGGATTACGACCAGAATAACCCTTCTCCTCCTGCTCGAGGTGGACCTTTAGCCCGAAAATTTACAGCCTGGATGAATTTTATAAAGAATATTTGGACACGTTCGTTTGTCTTTAATAATAATTTAATTTATATAAGTTTTTAATTAATTTTCGTTTATTGATAAAGAGGGTAATTGGGAGAATGGAGGACCACCTGATTTCGCCCGATTCATTGGTGACCAAGTTCACAAACTTGTCAGTATGTTGGATCAAGATAAAAGAAAACGATAAATTAAAATAGCAAGCGTTCAGATCACCTGAGTTATACTTGCTCAATAAATAAGCATGTTAAAATTACGTGACGAAATTAATCATATTAAATATATAGACTTATATAGACTTATATAGACTTGGTCAAATATGTTTTAATAAAATTATTTTTACAAATTTATAACAAATATTAATTAAAAACAAGATTATTTTAATTTTTCAAATTTTTCAAATGTTGCTCTAAATTCAATAAATTAAGATTAATTATTCAAACGATTTGTTAGCGAACGGACTATCATTGCTGGCAGTATGTGTCAGATCACTGGATGATGGGTTGTTGTTATGAAACTCTTGTGGTTTATTACCGGTTGCGGTTCCTCTACTTAAAGGATTTTCAAAACTCGGCATTTGTCCCATATTTAGGTTATTCCTTCTCATCACATAAATACCAATTCCGACGACAGCACCGATACCTAAAAGCACTCCAATTACAATTCCTGCTGTCCTTCCCCCGTGACTGGGGCTCGAGTCTGAAGAGGCGAACAACTTCTTGGTTTGACAGACGAAGTAATTGCGTTTATTTCCACTGCAGGCCACCTGTTTCCACACCTTATCGGTTGACATTTCAACGCAAACTCTTCCCGAGTCGTCGTTCAAATTAGTGATATTTTTGTACTTCTCTCCCGGTGCCCAATTGGTAAAGTCAATTGGAGAGCTATCCTCCCAGGCCAATTCACCTGAGAATAAACATTAAAGTAAGATATTATTTTTAATATAAAATATGTGGAGAAGACTACAATTAATGTACAATTGGTATACAAACAATGTATTAATAATGTACTCTATGTGTACTACCTGTGGGTTTTCTTGAGAGTCCGATCCATATTCCTCCGAAGTAGTTATAACGAGTGGCCCGGTTTACGATTAATGTTTGGTCGTGTTTTGAGTGAAATGAAACGAGAGTTCCGTTACGTCTTCGGCAGTGAAAGGATGCGTCAGACCAGGTCTGTGCCCCATAACCCAAAGCACTTCTTCTATCAGCGCTAAACCAATAACAGTATTGCAATCCTTTATGCAAATTAACCCAATCGAGTGTCTTGTCTTTATTGCCCACAATTTTAGGACAGACACCGTTTGTTATTGAACTGACATTCGGTACTTTCCTTTTGCTTACTTTACATAAGTAAGAATAGGGTGTATCGCAGCGCACTGTTTTCCAATTACCAAGGTAATAACTAATTTTATTATTAGATGTGAGAATAACGCACTGATCGGCCGGTTTTGCCAAGAGCTTAGGTTCTTGGTACATCCAATCTGTGTAATATACGGGCCAACCATCAGACCATCCGAAGTATTGGGTGTCATTAGTGTCTGACTGAGCCTTAGATTGAAGTCCAATCAAATACATATCAGAAGGCTTTCCAGTTTGCGATACATAGTTTCGAAGGAAAGCCTCTTCATATATGTCGACAATAGATGTGAGGTGAGCGCCGGCACCCAAAGACTTGCAGTGATTTTCTGCGTCCAAATACGACAACTTATTTTTATTGACGATTGAATAACACGAATCTCGGTATTGAACAAAACCATTTCCAAAACCAGTTATATTGCATTTCTTGGTTAAGAAATTAGTGCCGGCGTTTACACCCGGAGCTATTGAAATGTTTAATATTATTTTGATAATCAATTCAATGCATTCATTTTATTATTTTGATAATTACTTCTTAAAACTTCACAAATAAAGGGGTGTTTATCAGAACAATAGACGTCGACCCACTTTCCAGGTTGGCTTGAATTTGTGACCATAATAGAGCAAAATTTAGCTTGGTAATATGTTGCACTTGGCTGAATGCCAAAGTTTCCATAATCGAAGCGAGATTGGTCTGACCACTTCCACCTGAATTTAATATAATAAATGATTAGAATTGTTTCAATGATTACAAAACATAACAAATGGGCGTTAATTTCAATTATATCTTTGAAATGAATACTATTTTTGTTATAAATATTTTATAAAATCAAAACTAACGCAGAATTAAGGTAAAGACGATTGAGTCCAATATACGGAGCTTTGATTCCTGTGCCCGACAATGAAGTGAGAAAATCTTGTTCTGCTTGAGAGTGAACTGTTAATAGTTCGCCAGTATTTTGACCATTTGTTTGTTGGCTGCACTTGTCTTTAGCTTGTTGAAATGTTAATGGCTGAGCAAAGTATTTGATGCACTTCTGGTTGGCGTTATACCAACCTATTAGTCGATACAATTATTCCTTATATAAACAGCAATTTATTATCATTAATTAGATTTAATACCTGCCGGACAGCCTCCTTTAGGTAGCGGTGGGGGCGTTGGTGGTGGTGAGGAATTCTTCTTACAAATAAACCTGTGGTTCAGATTGCAATCGTCTTTAAACCACTGACCAATATTTTTGTAATAATTTCTTAAAGGGCTGATCTGTGCGGTCACTCTCATTGAAACACATCTTCCTATTAGTAGATATTTTTGTAAAATAACTCATTGAAGTATTAAAAAAAATACCTTGATCCTTGATATTTGGTGGAAGTCGATCCCCGCTGGAAGTAGTGGTGGCATAATTGAACATACTAACAGCAGTGCCATCAGACCATTTATATACACCCCTTCTGGTGTATAAACTCGTTAAACCAATCCATAAGATCTCTCCGGTACCATATCTGAGACGCAGGGGATGTGAAAGTATGTAATTTGCGTTGTGGTCATGGATTGAGAGTAGACTCGCATTCTTGTAACGACAATAATCATAAGCGTTGTGCCAACTGCTGGCGTAGGAATTTATGCCCGGATATAAGAAACAGTCACGACTTGGGACACCATTGTATGTGTAAGACACCCAATAATCTCTCGCATTTGAAAATTGAGTGCAATTCACAAAATCTAAAAATTCAAGAATAAGTTACAGATGTGTACAGATGTAGAGATGAACTTGCTTATTTTAAAATAAAAAGATGAAATTCTACTTACTTGGTACTGCAACAGGTGGAAGGGTTGGAAGTATTGGAAGTCTACGAGTGATGGGTAATATTTTAATGGGTATTAACCCTTCAGATAAATTGATTGAAATTATTAATTGAATGAAAACTAATAATAAAATTTTGAAATCCATTGCGACTCAACCGAAAGCCTTCCGCTAATTGAATAATGGGTTACCTCTTAAATTAGAAGACAAAAAATGAGTACAATATGGGGGCGTTTTTATTAAAACTTATTGTCTTATCATTTGAAGTATTCGATGAAAATTGAATTACATTTTTGATGAGAGAAATAGTGATATAAAAAGTGATAATCAAAACAATATTTTTCCAATAAATCTATAATAGAATTGAATGGGAGTTAAAATAAGCACAGAATAGATAGGATTACCACTCATATCAAACTAGACTTAACACACAATGTTTGGACCCACGGATGTAATAATAATAGATACTTATCTTATGGAATCACACCATAAAATTCATAAATGATTCCAAATATTTTGTTGATTTAGTAAGTGATCACAAATACTAATATGAAATGCCTGAACTTTTGATGATAAAAGAAGCTAGCTCATAAATTTATCAGTATATCTTAGATTAAAATCGAAATATTCAATGTCAATCAAGTTAATTCTGTTAACATTATTAACGAATAATAAACGAAATTTAATTAGAAAACGATTTTAAATAAAAGTTATTTTATAAAATGAATGTTTATTTAATCGATAATTTCAAATATAAATAACAATATTGTTGTCATTGTTTTGATTAGTTTTTAAATTTAATTTTTTTCAAAAATTCTTTTGTTTGATTGTATTATGATTTAACCATCGATTAGATAATTCCACGTTTTGATCATTTAGTATACTCCTATTTCTCGATATTCTTGATGAAAGTGATTTCATTTGAACAAAATAAAAGGCTCCTGCTACTATAGCAACACCAGTTAATACTGCAAAAGTAATGCCAATCTTAGCGCCATTTGATAATCCAGGAGATTTGTTAGGATTATCCTTTATTTTTGAGATTTGTGTTGTGCTTTCAAATTGCATGACACTGGTACTTTTGGAATTAGTCGAATTATTTAATTTAATTGTTGAGGAATTTGACACAAGTGTTGAAGAATTAGACGGAAAGGTTGTGGTCGTTATATTATGTACAATTGAATAATTTCCAGAAGTAGTTCTATTAGAAGTAGTAATTGTGGAAGAGATCCCAATAGTTATATTTGAAGAAATTGTTGTCTTAGTTGTTGTAAACACAGAAAACGTAGTTTTGTGTTTATTTGTTGTTGTAGTAGTAGGTCTGGCTGTAGTGATAGGCGTGGTTGTTGTTGTAGTAGGCGTAGTCATTCTCGTAGTAGGCATGGTTTTTGGGTTAACAGTTGAAGGTATAATGAGTTTGGTTGTAAGTATAGTGGGTTTTGGAGTAGATATAGTGGGTTTAGGTGAAGGTATAGTCTGGTTTGGGGTAGATATAGTGGGTTTGGTTGTAAGTATAGTGGGTTTTGGTGTAGGTATAGTGGGTTTTGGTGAAGGTATAGTCTGGTTTGGGGTAGATATAGTGGGTTTGGTTGTAAGTATAGTGGGTTTTGGTGTAGGTATAGTGGGTTTTGGTGAAGGTATAGTCTGGTTTGGGGTAGATATAGTGGGTTTGGTTGTAAGTATAGTGGGTTTTGGTGTAGGTATAGTCTGGTTTGGGGTAGATGTAGTAGGTTTGGTTGTGGGAATGGTGGGTTTTGGTGAAGGTATAGTGGTTTTAATTGTGGTCTTGATTGTAGGTTTTATAGTTTCTTTGGCGGTAGACATCGAAGTAGTATTGATAGTCCCAAAAGTTGATGTATTTGTCTGATTACTTGTTGTAATAGATGTTTTCTCGCTTGATGATGTCCCAATTAAATTTGTTTCTTTGTCCACCAAAGCAACAAAATCGAAACATATTGATATATTGATCAAAATTAATAAGAAAAGTAAAACTCTCATTTCATTTATTTAAATATTGTTAGAGACAAACAAATCGATTAAATGATTTGAGTTAAACAGAATTTGATTTCATAAGTTGTGAGGCGTTTGTATTGATTTGATTTCATTATATAATTTGATAGCAATTTATATCTTTAATCAATGGTTCCATTGATTGATAATTAATGTTATAATAAAAATGCTATCTTTAATCAAAATTGATTTATTGAAGTTCAAGTGTTTTTAGACCAACGAATAGCCGGCTCAACCTGTGATTCACTCCTTTTGTTTAAATACAAAGAATTTTCAAATTTGGTTACAATCGAAGAATTTGGTCTCATTTTCTTCAGAATGAAGTAAGTGATGCCAATAATGAGAACAATGCCTCCAACGACACCAAAAGCGATTCCAAACTTCGCTCCTTTTGACAGTTTATCTTCAGAATCATTTGAGTTTTGCTTATCTTTTATTGAAGCGGAAGTAGTTATGGGAGTACTATGAGTGGTATAAGTGCTAACAATCGGTTTATCACTAATTTTTTTGACAATTGTTGTCACAATTGGACCCAAAGTTGTTGATCTCTTTGTTATTGTATTGAGTGTTGTACTCGAGTTATGACTAATACTTGTATTGTTATATAGTTTTTTGATCTGACATATAAAGTATCTTTTGGTGGAACAGTATTCTGATTTCCAGAATGAAAGTGGTATTGAGTTCTCAATACAACGCGTTGAGTCAGGATTAGGAGAACCCTTAACAATGCTCTCACTCGGGTCCCAATTTGTAAAATCAAGAGCAGTTCCATCTTCCCAAACGTAGTCACCTGAAAAAACAAATGATAGGAATGGTGGATCAATAAATTCATTAATTGATTCATTTTAATCTTCGTCACCATTTATATCTTCTGTGAGTCCAATCCATGTTCCGGTATAGTATCCAGAATGAGTTGATTCACTTAATTTGGTTCTCAAAAGCATTAATTCATGGTTTGAATGAATTGAAACGAGAGTTCCTTTACGTCTATGGCATTGAAAGGAGGAGTCGGACCACGACATGAGTTGAGAAAACATTTTACTATCTATACTAAACCAAAAACAATATTGAGATCTCCTATCGAGGTCTAACCATAGCAATGTCTTATCGGTGACAGAATTGGGTTGAGGGCAGACACCACTCTTATCGCTATTCATTTTTGGCAATTGATTTGTTGTAGTTTTGCAAATATATGCGAATCTGTTGTCACACAGTGTTGTCTTCCATGTGCTGTTACTCTGATGTAATGCCACACACTCTGCTCGGGGTATTCCAGCGAATTGTGGCTCATCTTTATCCCAAGCGGTCAAATAGATGGGCCACTGGTCTGTCCACTCAAATATTTGGGAAACGTTTTTCTCTGAATCCACTTCAGAGTGAAGTCCAATCCAATACATATCTGACTTTCCGTTTTGTTTTATAATGTATTTAAGGAATGCCTGTTCGAAGGGGTCTACTATCGACAGTAGATGAGCGCCATTCATAGCCTCGCAGTTTCCATCTGCCCCATAAAAACTTGTAAAATTAGAAGAAGGGCTGTCCATCAGATAATAACATGAATTTTTATATTGAATGAAGTTTTCAAATCCACTAATTTTGCATTTATTCTTTATTCCAGGATCAGGATTAGCTGGGTCTTTTTTGCCAAAATCAAATATTATTTTGATTAAGTTTTTAATTTATCTATTATCAATTTGAAATTACCCTTGTTCTTTTGGCAGATCACAGAGTATTTATCACTGCATTTGATTTCAATCCATTTTCCCGGTTGTGTTATATTAGTGTTAATGACTGCACAATCAGTGCTGTAAGTCGTCTCATAAGAGCCCCAATTGGTGTAAGCGATAGGTGTTTGGTCATCCCATCTCCAACTTTATTATAAAATCATTTTAATACTTATTTTCGATAATTCAAATGATATAAACAGTAAATACCTGGTAAAATATTTCTTTCTTAACCCAATGTAAGGCGTTTTGAACCCTTCCATTAGGGCCGTCACGAAATCCTGTTCCTTTTCAGAGTGAATCGACAGTATTTCTCCTCCCAAATTGATACAGGTCGATTTAGCCTCAGTAAAGTTCATCGAACCATTTATATGCTTTATGCATTTTTCATTTGCAAAATCCAACCAATCTTTTGATACACAATAATAATTAAAATTCATTTCAATATTTATTAAATGTACACTGACCAGGTGCACAATGACCAGGCTGTGTTGGTGGAGGTGTTACTGGAATATCATTAACAATGGATCGTTCGCAGATGAAATTGTGTTCTTCATTGCAGTCGTCTTTGAACCACCCTCCCAAATCACTAGAACTAGACTTTTCTCCAACTTTCAACGATACACAGCGACCTAAACATTAATTATATTATTTTAAATTATAAAGAAAATTACATTTGACCTTGCTCATATATATCTGTTGGAATTTTATCTCCTGACGAAGTTATATTTGTTAAATTAGTGAATTGGACGGGACTATTGTCAGACCATATATAAGTTGCTCTTTTAGTCAGACTATTTAATCCAATCCAATAACCAGAGCTCGAGAAATACCCAGAATCGCGATGAGATAACAAGTAATTCACTGTTGAGTTATGAATGGAAACGAGAGTTGCATTCTTAGACATACATATATGATTAGCATGGTGATACGTTTCTCTTTGATATAATTCGGATATAAAATAACAAGAATTAGTTCCATTATATGTAAACCAATAATCTTTGGACGTCGAGAATGTGGTACAGTTTTGTGACTCTAATATATTTATTGAATATCAAGAATTTTATTTATATTTTACGCAACAAAATGATCTATACTTATGTTTGAGAGAAGATTTTGTGTTGTTATTGATGAGGATGTTGTCGATTGAGATAAAATTAATTCATTGATTTGTAATAACAATAAAATCAAAACTTTTAAACCCATTTTAATTGATTAATAATTTGAAACTTAAAGACAAGAAAATAATTTTTATAAACAAAATATTATATTAAATTAATAGAAGTGTGAATATTGTGGGCGTTTTATAGTTTTACTTTTTATATTATTTATTTGTAGATAATACCTGAAATAATGAGTAAATTGGAAACTCGTCATTTTAATCAAATCAAAAATAAAAGGTTATTTAATAGCAATGATAACCTAACGTGGATTCGTCCAAAATCCACCTGAATATTGAGTTAGAAAATATATTCCTGTTTACTATTTTGTAAATTATAAACGAATTATCATTTATTGTAAATAATATCTGAAATGAAGTTTTGTTTTCTACCAGAAGATAATCTTTGGAACAGAGATTGATAAACATTAGAATGTCTTAACCATGTTCAGTTATAATCGATTTATTATTAATAAGAGCTCTATGCTCATGTTTGTCGTAGGAGATAACAGATTGTTAATTATTTTTATTACCTCTATTACTCTGGTTAAATTATTTTTAAAAACATGAGAATTGAGAAAACATGAAAATCCTGGTTAGTTTGGCCCATTTTTCAGATTTGTGATTAAAAAACACTAAAATTCGGATAATCAGAACAATTCCAATATCAAGTTTGGTAAATATAGATAATTTATTTATTTTTAAGTAAACTGACAAATTGACCATAACTCAATTATTTGAAATATTCGGTATAAATAATCAAAATATTTTCATTTTATTCAAAAATACAAAACAGAGTTAATGTAAAACAACATCGATAATTGATTTAAGTGTTTTCATCTCAATTATGACTATTATTACCCCTTTTGCTCGCATATAATCTATTTTCAAAGCTCGCAATAACGGGTGAATTTGGCCGATATTTTTTGAAAACGAAGAATCCAATGACTAACAGCACAACAACCCCTCCGATCACACCAAAGGCAATGCCTGCTTTTGCTCCACCAGACAGACCATCACTTTTACTGGACTTTTGTTTAATAGTGATTGGATTTTGAGTGGGTTGAGTGGTTGAGTGGTATATCTTTTTCACTTCACAGGCATAATAATTGGGATCACTTCCAGAACAGGGGATTTGTTTCCACATCGTATCGGCGGCCTTCACTTCGACGCACAGACGCCTCGAATCGTCATTAATTAAGTCGGTTTTCGTAACGATTTTCTGAGTCGGATCCCAATTAGTGAACTGAACACCAGACCCGTCTTCCCATCTGTAGTCACCTGTTATTCAAATCATTTAAACTAATGTATAAAAATAATCGTTAATAATATGTGACAAACCTTTCGGATCACTTGAAAGTCCAATCCATGTGTTATAATATCTTCCGGTTTTTGAAAATTTTGTTTTCATTAACAATAAGTCGTGTTTTGAATGAATAGAAATCAAAGTTCCGTTCCGTGCCCGGCAGTGGAAGGAGGCGTCGACCCATGACTGAACACCAGTACGAGCCACTCCTTTTCGATCGATACTAAACCAGTAACAATATCGAGATCGCCTGTCAATGTCGATCCATTGCAAAGAATTATCCTTAATATTAGTCAATTGAGGGCAAACACCACTCTTATCGGTATTCATTTTCGGTAATTTATTTGTCGTCACTTTACAGACATAGGCATAGGTTTCGGCGCACATGGTTGTTCTCCACGTCCCATTGTTTCTATCAAATAATACGCACTCCTCCTGAGGAAGACCTGCAAATTGTGGCTCATAATTATCCCACATCGTGTAATAGACGGGCCATTCATCAGTCCATTCAAAAGCTTGCGATACATTTGTATCGCCGTACAGTTTAGACTGCAGTCCTGTCCAATAGAAGTCAGACTTTCCGTATTGTTTAGTATAATATCTGAGAAACGCTTCTTCGTAGGGACCGACTATTGATACTAAATGAGAGCCATTCATAGACTGGCAGTTCATTTCAGCGGCACTGAAATTCATGTATTTATTTTGATCCGAATCAACTATAGAATAACACGAATTTCCAAATTGATGGAAATTATCGAAACCAGGAATTTTGCATTTGTTTTGCGCATATGTTAGACCAGGTTTAGTGATTGTTGGATCTAATTTCAACATTTATAATGATATATTCATCAATAATATAAACTTAAAATTGTTTTTATTTTAATAATTACCAAGAGGTTTCTCGCAAATAACTGATCTCTTCTCATTGCAATTTACCTGTGCCCATTTACCAGGTTGAGTAATGTTTGTGATAACGATGGCACATCTGTTTGTATAATAAGAAGTGCTATAAATTCCCCAATTTGTGAAGTCTGTTGGTTTAGTGTCGTCCCACATCCAACTGATTAATTCCAATTTTTGTTAAAATAATAATAAAAATAAATGATCAGGATAATTTGATAATTTGGTAATATACCTGTAAGAGGTGGGAGACCTTCTCATTCCAATATAAGGTTCAGGTTTATTACCGGTATAGCCAGTTATGAAGTTCTGCTCTTCTTCAGAGTGAATCGATAACATTTCAGCGTTATTTGTCTTAAGACATATATCGCGGGAATCGTTGAAATTGTTGGAACCCTTTATATATTTAATGCATTTTTGATTTGCGTATTGAAACCAATCTTTCATTTTTAAGATTTTATTTTAATTTAAATGTATTTTAACTAAAATTAATTCAATAATAGAATACCTGGGGGACAGTTTCCCACTGGCGGCGGAGCTGGTGTTGAAACAGTCGGTGGATTTATAAGTTTTTGACAAATAAATCGCTTATTTGAGAGACAATTATCTTTGAACCAAAGACCTGTGTATTTTGTGGCATAATATGAAACCTTTGGCATACTTTTGATTGTAACGCAACGACCTGTTATTCAATGATCATTTCATTTTTAATACTTTGCTTTAAATTAAATAATTAAAAAATACCTTGGTCAAGAACATTTGGCGGAATTGGATCACCATTTGAAGAGATATTAGTAAATAAGAACATTTCGTTCGGAGTATTGTCCTGCCATTTATATACACCTCTTTTGCTTAAACTGTTTAATCCGATCCAAAAGTAGAAGTAATAGTTGTCATATTGGGTTGAATTTCGATGCGATAACATATAATTAGTATTCGAGTCGTGAATAGTGGCCAGAGTGGCGTTCTTCCGATGGCAAAAGTCATTGGCCTCGTGCCAACTGTATGTCGAAGAATACGACGAAAAGTAGTAACAATATTTTGATGCTAAACTCTGTCCATTGCTAAACGTTAACCAAGTTTGCGATGGAATCGTGTATTTATCGCAGGGTTTCCATACTTTTTTTGCAAAGTTCCCAAACGTTAGATCATTTCATTTTAAAATTGGATTATTTAATTACCTATTCCCGGTGTTGCTGTTGGCGGTACAATACTAATTTGAGCAAAACATAATTTGATTGTAATTAGAAATTGAAAAACTAAAACAAAAATATAATTCAAATTCATTTCCAATTTTAAGCCCAATATTAACCAAAAATAAAGTGAATTAACGAAAGAATTAATTGGATTTGAGGGGCGTTTTGAATGTGTTCTCTTTTATATCCGTTTTATACCTGGTTATCATACGCGGATCACATGTCCTTAACCACAATAGGTGTGAGTCTAATCTCGTATTAAATAAAATGCAATTTTAAGAATTTTATCGATTGATTGTTTGATTGCTATCTTTTTAGAGTAAATAGACTTTACTCACATGAATATCATGCAATTATTGGAAATATTATATGGAATTAATACTAATTAATAATAAATTATATGAAAAATAAAATCTTGCAAATTTATAGAGTAATACATCGATTACTTTTGGAACAAAATTCTTATCGATAGCTCAAAAATAATAATAGATTTGAACCGATTCTGTGGTAAACAAACATTATTTTCATTAAATAATTGTATGATTCAAATAAATTAATAAATATTTCTGATAAGGAATAATGTGATCTTAGTTGTGGTCATTTTACAAGAATACGGTATTTATTATTTGTAAAAATGGAAAACAATAAATAGAATGACTATTATATTAGACTTTGGAATTAGACTACAGAAAAATAGAGTGAACTGATCCACAATAATTGAAATTTTGATATTAACTTTTATTTAACTTTGTGTTTGTGAATTCGTGGTTAAAATTGTTGATTAAATTCACATAACGTTAAAGTGATTGAAAAATATGACAAACTGTAAGATTTAACTCTATTTCGTAATTATTATACAAATTATATTTACTTTTTGTAGAATCAAATACATTGACATTAAATGAGAATTTCGTGCAAATGAGTCAACAAATTCTTGAATTAACTCAAAAACAGAATGTTTTTAGAAAAAGAATTGAATTTGAAATCTATTGAAGGCTTTCACCGAATAAATGGTAATTATCTGAGAAACTGATGACAACACAACTCTTTGACTAATCCGCTGTTATTAAGGGACAGAATAACTCAAAGAGAGGTCATCACAAACATCCCAATAATGAAGACAAAGGGGACGACAAGAAGAAAAAGGAGAAGTCAGTGAAGAACCGAATGCCAGCCTTTGCTCACAAACGAAAAAAAGTACGGAAAGGACCAGAAGTGGCAAAAAAGTTGCCACCAGTTGTGCCAAACACTAAATGTCGGCTCAGATTACTCAAATTGAATCGAATCAGTGATTGGCTTCTCCTCGAAGAAGAGTTCATCAAAAGATCGATAATCAACGGAAGCGCTCAAATAGACCAAAAACAGAAGGAAAAGGAGGAACAAACAGAAGAACTGCTCCAACAGTTGAGAGGTCTGACCATAAGATCTTTGATTTAGTGGCCATCAGTTGAAAGATGACATCAATTATGAGATTATCTTAAATGTGTTTATTGTCTGACCTTTAGGTCGACCCATGAAAGTGGCGAATCTCGAAGAAGTGATAAATGAAGACAAAGTGATTGTATCGACAGATCACGGCTTTGAGTGGTACGTTTCGATCCTGTCTTTTGTCGATAGGGAACAATTGGAACCGAATTGCACTGTTTTGGTTAACCCCCGAACCCATCACGTGGTCGGTGTTATCGATGAACACAACCCAAAGGTGAGTGTAATGCGTGTCGACAGAGCGCCCACTGAGACCTTCGCAGATATCGGAGGACTCGAACTACAGATCCAAGAACTGAAAGAAAGCGTTGAACTGCCTCTCACTCATCCAGAGATATACGAAGAGATCGGTATTAAACCACCAAAAGGTGTGATTCTTTACGGACCGCCCGGAACTGGAAAGACATTATTGGCGAAAGCGGTGGCAAATCAGACGTCCGCCACATTCCTCCACGTCGTGGGCTCTGAATTGATTCAGAAATACTTAGGCGAAGGACCGAAACTCGTCAGAGATATGTTCAGAACCGCCGAAGAGTTGGCGCCAACCATTATATTCATCGATGAGATCGACGCCGTCGGCACTAAGAGGTCATCCATTTTCAGAAGAAATTATTTTTCAATTTTAAGACTTATTTTAATTTCAGATATAATTCTGACTCTTCGGGTGAGCGGGAAATACAGCGAACAATGTTGGAACTCCTCAACCAATTGGATGGATTCGACTCAAAGACTGACATCAAAGTAATTATGGCCACCAATAGAATCGATACATTAGATCCGGCTCTGATCAGACCCGGAAGGATAGACCGCAAGATTGAGGTGAATCTCCCCAACGATAAGACCAAACGAAGAATTTTCGGTATTCATACCCAACGAATGTCTTTAGCAGAAGACGTCAACTTTGAACTGATAACCAGCGATAAGGACGACCTGACCGGTGCTGACATCAAAGCCATTTGCACTGAAGCCGGACTACTGGCCCTCAGAGACCGTCGAACTAAAGTGACGGCACAGGACTTCGACAAATCCAAACAGAATGTTCTCTACAGGAAAAAGGAGAAGAATACCGAAGCACTCTATCTTTAGGGACAAACCTTTTGGACAGCCTTTCAATTATAAGTCATTTATTTCAATCGATTCGTTGTTTTAAATGTTTTTTATTTTATAATAAAATGAAAACAAAAATATTTTATTTTTCATTAAATTCTTTGCAAATATTTTAGTTTTAATTGAAATACAAATTAAAAACAATTTTTTGCCACAAATCAGAAGATAATGTGGTTTAGAGTTCAAAGTTCTCAAGAGTTTGTTGTTTCTTAGATTTGGTTTTCCATAGAAGTATTGGAATAACAATTAGTATAAACACTAAGAGGATTGCGATCACACAATGGAAGTGACTCTTCTCCAGGATTTCCCAAATTGAGGACAAATCAGAGATCTCTTTAACAATCCATTCAATCGGTTCTGTTGTCGGCTCATAATCGGAGCAACTGATCAACACTTGCGGTTGTGTTACGCACTAAAAGACAATTTAATTGTCGTTAAAACTAAACTCAATTTTCGGAATTAATGAAAGACTGACCCCTTTAGTCAAATCAATAAAAGAAGACAAACAATAGTTTATACTTTTGCCGTCTTTGAAGAGAAACAAATATCTAATGTCCGAGAAATGGTAGGGTTCGCTCATAACTGCCAACACTTGTCGGGTATCCCACAAGTTATGCAGAATTGTGTCATACGATTCATAAGTGATGTTCTTTCGATCCATTTGTCTCTTCAGGTTTTCCGCCACTCGATTGTCTGCTCTCTGAGAACTTCCCAAATAATCGAAGTAAAAGCAACGGTAAGTGCTTTCAAAGAGAATTGTGTTCCCAAACAGAAACGGTTTTTGTTGGACAAAGCAAATGGTTCCCAAAGAGGCGACTAAACTGACCGATGATTCAAAATCAGTATCGAATTGAATGTCAATTCTTCCGCTTTGTATTGAATGTTCGGTCTTTGCATTCAATTGAGTCAATTGACTCATCGTTTTGTTGAACCGAATGTATGACCAGTCGATGGTATTGTTGTTGCGCTGAAACAGAAATCAATTTTGAGTCAAACGACTAATTAATGATTAAAATGAATTACAAATAAACGTCCGGTCATTGAAATCATTTGATTTTCATCAGAACTGAAGTTTGTTAGGAATGCAGTCCTGAACTGTTTGCCCAACAAATCAGATGTTCTGCTGAGTCCTGATTCCAGTCGAGCCCTATCTTCTGACCATTCGATTTGCCAATAGTTTGAACCAATGACAAGGAAATGGTTGGTCCAGTCATCAGTTTGATAGCCATAATCGATAGTAAAGTTGTTGTTCGCAAATGACTGACAAAACTCTTGTCTTTGAGTCACAACTACTCCACTGAAAGCAAATATAAAACATAGAATTAGAATGTCTTCGAACGCCATTTGTTTCAACAGATTCTTCATTTGGTATTTGTTTTAGAAACAGACTTAAGAAGAGTTAAGAAGTGTTTGTCTGAAGAATAAAATCAATTCGAATGAAAATAAATCGAATCAATAAAACACATGTAAAGTGAAAGCCTATTATGAACTGATGAATATGATTATACCAAGAATACAACCTGACTATACCCTCGCGCATCTATTAATCATTGATTCCCCACTCATTGTTCAAATGATTCAATAATTGAATGATTTATTATTGAAATACAATTTTAGTAAAAAAAAATTTTTTGAATTTTAAGACATTAATTGAATAATCTTTGATTTAATAGCAAAATGTTTGACACTTTGTTTAAGAACTTAAGTTACGAAAATATTAAATACTTCTTCTCTTTGGATGTGATTACACACTATTTGTCTCAACTAATTCTTATTGTTTTCATTTGGTGTACACTCTATGGCATCGAAGGCGATATTCTTCTTCCATTTAGTGGTCATATCTTCCAATTGATGGTTATATTTATGTTGTCGTATACTTTCGGTGAATTGATGTCTGTCTTCAATCTGCCGCCACTTCTGGGAATGCTTATCACAGGCTTTGTTTTGGGCAATACTTTCAAATTAAATATAGACAAGAGTTTGTCTTCAGTTCTCAGACAGACAGCGCTCGTAATCATTCTGTTGAGGGCTGGCCTTGAGTTGGACACGAAGAAGATCATGCATTTAAGTGGTGTTTGTCTTCGTTTATCATTCACTCCATGTATTGTCGAAACGATAACAGTAGTAATCAGTTCTCATGTGTTGCTATCACTTCCTATCAGTTGGGGTTTTCTAATGGGTTTTGTTTTGGCTGCCGTTTCTCCAGCAGTTGTCGTTTCCGGTATTATACCACTCAAAGAACGTGGATATGGAATAGACAAAGGAATTCCCACAATACTGATGGCTGCCTCCAGTGTTGATGACATTCTGGCTATTTCTGGAGTAATGATTCTCTTAAAAGTGGTCTTCGAGAGCGACTCTCCATTGGTTTGGATTATATTTAAGGCCCCGATTGAGATATTGATAGGCACTATGTTTGGAGTATTGTTTGGTCTTCTTCTTTGGTATATCCCTCTGAACAACGATTCAATAGTAGGAGAGAAACAAAGAGTAATGATATTGTTTTTGTCCGCAATTTTTGTCAAATTCTGCACTAAATTATTGGATATCGAGAGCGCCGGCCCTTTGGCTGCTTTGGTCACCGCTTGTATGGCGGCTTCTAATTGGCGAACAAATAAAATAAATAAACCCATGCAAAACCATATGAAGATATTTTGGACAGTCTTTCAGCCGCTCCTCTTTGGATTGATTGGCACTGAAGTGAAGATAATTGATCTAAAGTCGAGTCGAATTGTTTTTGCGCTCTTATGTCTTATTATCGGTCTTACTATGAGAACTTTGACGGCAATGACAGTTGTTTTCGGAGCTAAACTCAATCTTAAGGAAAAGCTGTTTATAGGGTTGTCTTGGCTGCCAAAGGCAACAGTTCAGGCGGCAGTGGGTCCCATCGCACTGGATATCGCTCGTGAAAGGAAGGACACAAGCAATCTATCAAATGCAGAATTAGTACTAACTATAGCTGTCCTCTCAATAATAATTACCGCACCGTTGGGTTCAGTAGCCATCGCTCTCTGCGGACCTAAACTTCTGAATAAAACCGATAAAAGCAAATCTCTTTCCTACGAAACTACAAGAAGTCAAATCGATAAACAAGAAGAAGACGACGATTGACAGACAACAGACAACTCTTTTATTTATTTAACTCTATTTATGATTCAATTAAATGTTTAATAAAAAGTTTTTAACAAATAAAAAGTATTATCAAATCGTTTCTCAATATTATTTGAAGGCAGAGATCTTCCGGGTTTTGAAATAACAATTTGGAAAAACATTTGAGAATCACTTAATTATTGTTCATTTTTTGATTCTATATATTCTGTATCTGTATTTGTTTTTCAAAACGTAACCTTTCAACTATTCCTTCCTTTAAAAGGAAACGATTTTGTGATAAAAGAGTAAAATTTTTCGATAGATTTCGATAACATTATAAATGAGAATCCAAACCAAAGGCTTATATAACTTGCGATATATGATATGAATTCTTCGAACTCAATCTTAGGGTAATGGCTGTAAACAATGTTAGGAGGATTGGGTGACAATAAACTAACCATTGGGTTATTAGAGGTGAAAATTATTTCTTTCAGAGATGTTTCATAATAAACTGAAGTACAGTCCTCTCCTCTGTCACAAAATTTCTTGCATTTGTGAGCGATTTTTTGGTCTAAAGACCAATCATTTTCATACATTTTGTACAAATCAATGATAACTTCATTTGAGCTAATATTGTAGTTAAGATGTGATCCAGGCCATAAATTAGACCATACGTTAGGCCATTCATCCTTGAATTTTGTTCGCAATTCATTGAGTCTACACTTTTCTATGCAATCATTTCTTGATTTAAAACCAATTGTTTTGTAATAAAAACAATTTGTTTCGTAGGGTTTGGCCAAAGACTCGACAGTTGTTTTGTGACTTTTAATGAATTGAATTCGAAATAATCGATAATCGTTATGACGAGGACTGTATTCAAGGAAATCCATTCTACTATAAAAATTTCCAATCAATTCATTGTTCGAGTGGACGGCCAACAGGATTGGGATTTGTATATTAAATTCACAATAAAATGCATCTCTCAAATAATCCGTGAAATGAAAGTTGTTTTCGACCTCAAACAAAGTCTGATCTTCGTCTTCCATTATCGACAAAAATGTGAAACAAATTCTATCAAAAATAACAGAAAAATAATCAATTATTATAATTTTTTTTTTTACAATACCGGTGATAATCCATAGACTTCCTAATTGTACTAATTTTTTGATAATCTGTAAAAATTGGATTATGTTTTGTCCCATTGAAGGCCATTTCACTCCAGGTCTTTGGGTTATTCATTGCGCATACCTTAAATAACTGGCTATAATTGTATAGCATTTCAAACTGATCTTTTACTGAGAATTCATTAATTGTTTCGTAAAATTTGCTCGAATTTGAGCTCAAATTCTTGTATTCATTTCTGAGGAGGTATTTCTTTTCAAAACAAAAAGTTATGGCCGGAAGTGATAAAACAGAATTTCTTTCATATTTAACAGAAGTGCTGGTCTTATATGAGAAGTAAATGGATGAGATTTTATAAACTTGGTAAAAACACAGAATAAAGCAAAACACAAAGAAACAATATCGATATAAAACAGAAGATTCAATCATTATTTGTGACTATTTGTGACTAAATGATTAAATGACCTTATTTTTGATGACTAAAAAACTTATATTCAGTTAATATTTATTGATTGAATAAATATTAACATAATTTAATAATTTAAATGAGATAGATAAAAGTACATTTATTTATGCAAATAGAAAATAATGAGAAATTCAATTCAATTTAAATAAATGACTAAAATATCGATTAACACAATATTAACATCAATCGAAACATTTATGAAATAAATGAAAATAAAAATAAAATTTAATCAAAAAATAATTAAATAAATAAATATTTGATTTGATTTTGAGTCCAAAATAATTAATTCATTTTTGGCGCGCTTTAAGTCTCACTCTTTTGATTCAAACCTTTTGATACGATTCGTCACTGAATTTGATTCAAAGATAGTCTTATTTTAAAAACAACTTAAGAATAATCTAAACAAATGGCACCGAAAGATCCACCGAAAGGCCCACCGAAAGTCCCACCGAAAGACCCACCGAAAAGCCCACCGAAAGACCAACCGAAAGGCCCACCAAAACATCCACCGGAAGACTCACTGAAAGACCCACCAAAACATCCACCGAAAGACCCACTAAAAGGCCCACTGAAAGGCCCAGTGAGGGGGTCATCGAATGATCCCTTCCGTTTGTCTAAAATAGGGTTCGGTATACTTGTGGGGGGTATAACATACTTTGGTTATCGACGATATAAAGAGTCAAAGACGGCTCCAAAGGTGGTCACAAAAACTGATAAAACTGAAGACAAGGATAAAGACAAGACCAAAGAAAAGACTCCCACCGACGACAAGAAAATTTCTGGTCCGACGCCATCGAAACACGAGATTAAAAAAGAGGTCAAAGAAGTCAAACCAAAATCATTGGACAAATCATCGAATAAAACAGAATCAAAGACTAAAGTCAGTGAAAAACCAAAAGAAGAACCAAAAAAAGACTCAAAACCAGAATCAAAACAAGACTCAAAACAAGAGCCCGTTGTTGCGGCCAAAGCCGAGACTGGCGGAGGCGGTGGCGGTAATGCCGAAAAAGGAAAGAAAATCTTTGTCCAGAAGTGTCAACAGTGCCATACCGTAGAGAAGGGCGGTTCCCATAAAAATGGTCCAAATCTTAACGGACTCTTTGGTCGTAAAACAGGTCAACAGAAAGGATTTGATTACTCTGAGGCTAACGTCAAGAAAGGTATTCATTTGATTCTTATGGATATCTCTTACAATACTTATCTCAATATTTATGTAAATATTTAGGGATTACGTGGAATAAAGACACACTTTTCGAGTACTTAGAAAACCCGAAAAAATACATTCCCGGAACCAAAATGGTTTTCCCCGGACTCAAGAAGAAGACCGAAAGAGAGGATTTGATCGCATATTTAGAGTCGGCCACCAAATAGACATTAAATATATATATTATTTACTAATTATTTTCAAATTTTTATTATTTTTTGTCATTTTTTTTATAAAAGTTTTTAAACTTTATTTTAATATTAAAAACATTTAATTAACTAATTATTAATTAATTCATTTTTGGCGCGCTTTAAGTCTCACTCTTTTGATTCAAACCTTTCGATACAATCCTCAGTGAATTTGATTCAAAGAAAGTCTTATTTGAAAAACAATTTAAGAATAATCTAATGGCACCGAAAGACCCACCGAAAGACTCACTGAAAGACCCACCAAAACACCCACCGAAAGGTCCACCGAAAGACCCACTGAAAGGCCCAGTGGGATGGCCCAGATCGAATGATCCCTTCCAGTTGCTTGAAATAGGGTCCGGATTCCGCCATTTGCGTTCGGATTTTCCCCTTTGTGTACTTGCTTACTTGAGCTTCGGAATACTTGTCGGAAGTATAACATACTATAATACTCGACGATATAAACAGTCAAAGACGGCTCCAAAGGTGGCCAAAAAAAACTAATAAAACTGAAGACAAGGATAAAGACAAAACCAAAATGGTTTTCCCCGGACTAAAGACGAAGACCGAAAGAGAGGATTTGATCGCATATTTAGAGTCGGCCACCAAATAGACATTAAATATATATATTATTTACTAATTATTTTCAAATTTTTATTATTTTTTGTCATTTTTTTTATAAAAGTTTTTAAACTTTATTTTAATATTAAAAACATTTAAAATCAAATTTTGAAAGCAATTGATTTCATTATTAATTATCTATAAATGAATGATTATTTTTAATTACAAATATTAATAACAATTTAATCAAATAGTACTTCAATTTTAGTTCAGATAAAGGCTTTCATGAGATACTCATTAAATGTCAAATTATTATATCAAATAAGATTTCACTGAAATAGCCTTAATTGAAACGAATAGAAGTAATTGAATAAATCAATAATTGTTTTATCATATTTTCAAATCATATAAATTAGAAGTCTTTCCATAAATCAAAAGTTATTTGTTTTCTAAAATCAATACTTTTGTCGAAATGAAGTCTTTATCACTGGTTTTGATTCTTGGTTTGACTCTCTGTGTGTTTATTAGTGAGTATTAATTATTAAATATAATTCCAAGTCTTGAGTTTCAACAAAATTTCTAATCAGATGCTGAGACAACGCCTGACTATAGAGACAAATACGATCGCCTTTGGCTCGAATGGGTTAATGAGCGCATCAAAGAAGGGGAGAGATATCTCGAGAGATTGAACGGAGAGATCAAGGAATTGAAGGCAAAACCTACTGAGGAATTGAAGAAACGGATCGAGACTGAACTGGAAGAGACTTTGGCCAGCATTAAAGCATCCGTCAGTAGATTCGAAACTGAGTTGAAGTCCCCTAACTTGGACTTTCTGGAAAGGTATACACTGGAAAAGGCTGACGCAGAGGGAAAGGTTGTCATCAAAATATTGTCTGAAATCCAGAAAGAAATCGCAAAAAAGCCCTAAATATTGAATTTATTAATATTTATAATAACTTTTATTTCTATTAATTTCTTTCCGTTTAATGAAATGAATGATTGAATTATATTCTGAATAAATATTTCAAACATTATTTGAAAATGTTTTTCTAATTACAAATAATGCTAATAATCTATTTGTGTTATCAAACAATTCTTATGATTGAAGTTCAACTCACAGATAATGGACTCAATAATTGAATAATTGATAATTGAGTGAACAAAAGGTAAATCTTTTGAAAATCAATGAGTAATTTATTTTGATATAAAATGGTTTAAATGTCACTTAATATTGGATTTAACATTGAGTTTAAAATTGAGATAAAAAATAAATAAAATAATATTCTTAATCATTTTAGTCTTATATTACTGAAGACAATATTGGGATCACTTGAGTTGAGAATTTCCTCTCTTTGTCTTCTCTCAATAGAATTGGCACTCCTTTTATGTTTTGAATCACTTCTAAAAATGTTCGTAAATCTGACTTTTTTGGCAAAAATATACACATTTATAGAAATACTGAGAATTATTACTAAACCCAATAAAATGAATCCGTATTTAGCGGCAGATGAAAGTCCACTTTCACTCTTCTCCGGTGTATTGTCTATCAAATGAGAATTATTAGATGGAGTGTTTGTTGTACTCAGTTTTGGGACTTTTGTTGTCTTTTTATGGATTATTGTCGAAGACTTATTATTAGATTCTGTTGTCGAATGACTTTTGTTTGAAATTAATATTTTCTTTGTCTCACAAATAAAGTCATAAATATTTGATTTATTGAAACAATAGTTAAGACTCCACTTCTGGTGATTCCCATCCATCGAAACACACTTTTTCATACTTTTGCTGAAATTCAGATTATTGTCCCAATTAGTGAAATCAACTCCTGTGCTGTCTTCCCATTTGAAATAACCTGGGAATCAGAGAAACCTCTAAATTATAATATAAAGAGTTTTCCCAATATTCACAATTAAATACCTCTATCATTATGTGTTAACCCAATCCAAGTGCTTCCTTTAATTTGATTCTTAAATTTAAGCAAATCTTCAGATGAATGTATTGACACTAATGTAGAGTTACGGGTCCGACACTTTTGTGAGGCTTCAGCCCAAGTAGTTTTCAAGAGGTTCTCAGAGAAGTCGGAACTAAACCAATAACAGTATTCTGAGTTGTCGTCAATATTAACCCAATTTAACTTTGGATTAAAGGAACCAGTAAGTGATGGACAGTCGTATTTGGTATAGTTTTTGGTATTTTCAGGACTTTTATCCCTTGATTTACATATGAAGTGTCTTTTATTAGTGCATGAGTTGACTGTCCACTCACTATTGTAACTGATCTGAGATACACAAAAACTCGTTGAGTTTTTCCAATCAATTAATGGTTGTTCTTCTGTCCAATATGTCATTTGTACAACACTTCCATCAGACCATTGAAATTTTATTACAGATGAACTTCTTTTTGCGTATAATCCAATCCAAAATTCAGAAGAATTGAAATTTAAAAGGATATAATTCGTAATGAATTCCTTTTCAGATGAGCTCACAATTGATAGAAGACTAGAGCCATCAATTTTATCACATTCCTCCTGAGCCTCATTCCAATCCAGAACTATATCATCAAAGAATATATAGCAGTGATCCTCAAATTTAATGCCATTCCCTGATCTGAAGCCATTAATTTCACACTTTTTATAACTTAATTCTTGCAAATCAACAGAATTTATATCAACTGAAAAACAATTGAAAATTTTAATCAATTGAAAGAAAAATGTATTTTGTCTTACAGTTTGGCTCTTCTTTTGAGTGATTTTGTCTGAATTTCTGACAAATAAAACCAAAATTATTATCGCATTCATTGTATTTCCAAATACCCGAAACAGTTTGAAAAGTCGCACATTTGGGTACTTGTGATGAGATTTTAAGAGAGTTATCGTATTTCAAGTTATTATAGTCAAACTCGGAACTGTCGGACCAAATATTCCGAAGACTTTGTTTCCCTTCTCTCAAACCGATCCAAAACTTTTGTTTCAGATGTTTTGTTTGATTTTTGAGAAATTCATTTTGAACTTCACTATGAATTGAGACTAAACTTGAATTTCTTTGACGACATATGTTATCCGCCGTTTCCCAGTCTGTCCTCTCATTAAGCTCTGAGATTAAGTAAATTATCTTTCCTTCAAAAGACATCCAATACTTGACTTCAGGATTGATGGCATCTATTGATTGATGATTATTTCGGTTATAAATCAAATATTAAATAACTTTCAATTAATTGGATTTAATTACCGAAAGACATAAACAAATTGAGTGTCACTAATGAGAAGCAATTAAAATAAGTGTTAAAACTAATTAACATTATTCGAGTCAATGGAAAAAGCTTTTTTGAATTACATTATATTTATTTGACTTTTGATATTCACTAATAATAACTCATTGAATGTTATCAATCGTTTTGTGCCTGAAATACATCTGAAATATATATTTCAACTGTTGAATGACTTATCAGTTTTTTCTGTGGATTTTATCATTTCTATACCTATTGTGAGAAATATAAGATTAATTCTCTGCGAATCATATTTTCAGTTGACTTTTGATCAGAAATTTTAAAAAAACATTTTATAAATTTGAGGCATTTTTATGGCATTGTTTGCATTTATTGATGAGTTCGTGATTCAATTATCTATTTAAATTAGCCTTGTCAACATTTCGAGTTCCAATCCAATGATAAATGACAAAGACAAATATTTAGGTCACTTGATATCAATGAGTTTTTGTGCTGGTCAATAATCTCAATTTAAACATATTTGTTTTTCAATATTCATATTGTTTTTTAAAATTTCATTTTGGTTTAATTTTTTGGAAAAGAATTTAGACCTTGATCATATTCAATTTATTACAAATTTTGGTGAAATACTTATGTACTGTTTTATCAGATACAATGACGTCAATAGAAGTTGAGGTGAAAATTAAAAATTATTTAATTCATATCATAAATACTTATTATTATGTTATTTGTTATGAATAAAATGCAATGCTTTTGAAATTCAAGGGAAATATAATATGTATTTTATGATAAAATCAATATTATTCCAGATTTTATCAAAATTCCCACAAATGCACACAACATTCACATTCACATACAACACATACACATAATATTTGTTTTGAATTGTAAGCCAGTTATGTATCCCTTTGAATGTTAGACATAAGAAACACTTCAAAGCCTATCGTTTATCATAAATGACTAATTCTTTTATCAATTTGTTATCCCAATTATCCCAATTATCACAATTATCAAGAATAATTTTGTTTGTTGACTAATTTGGAACACTTTATAGCAAATAATTGACATTCGTTTTGCTTTTTATGTAATTCTTCAGAAATTAAAAGCATTTTGTTTAATGTTTTGTTAAATGCTCTGGATATAAAGCGAATGCATAATAGCTTGATATCCTTTTTGATTTTATATCCATGATATTCAAGAAAAAGTTTCTAAGTTTCAATTTGCACGAAGAACTACTACTGGTAACTATAGCCCAATGTTCTGATTTAAGGAATTAGGAGCACATCATTAGAATCTGAATGAAATACTGTCTAATAATAGAGAACTTATGGATGAAAGTTATTAATAGTCTTTTTGGATGAACACCAGAATTATCTCAAATAGGATGACATAAACTCTTAAATAACACGTAATCTTAGGTTTTGGTGACACAAAACTAGTTATAACTATTATGTGAACAAAATTATAAACTTTTGGTCAAAAATATGATTAAAGGTATTGTAATTCAATTGATTTTTCAATAAATAAATAATTATTTGAATTAATTTCTTTTATTTCAGACATTAAACTCATTTTCGCCATATTTTCAACACTTTTGATGATATTATCCGGAATTTCAATTGAAATACACGACGAAAATGAGGAAACAAATGATCTGAAACAGTATTCGAGTCATCAATCATACCGTCGGTCTCTTTTGTTAGACAGGAATTCGGATAAATTCTTGAAAAGACTTCGGAGGGCAACAAATTTATTAATGTTTAAGAATGAATACGACGAACACAAACATAAGAAGACCGCAACAGAAAAAGTGATCAAAGCTGTGAAGACTGTCACAAAGGGAATACATGAGATCAAAGCCCATAAACACAAAGACAAGAATCACCACAAACCAGGCAAAGGCTATCATAAAAATAGTGCGAAAGTTGTTTCCATTCACTTTGAAATAATGTCGATTTCGTTTGTATTATCTTTCACAATACCAAGATTCTTAAGCTATTATTTATTTTGAATCCTTTTTATGTTTAATAAAAGAGTAGTTCGAAACCATTTATAAAACTTTTTTCAGTTTAATTATAACTTTAATTAATTTAGATAAAATTAAAGGTGAAAACTAAAACTATGCTCTCCTTTGAGTTTATTGAGTTTTGAAGTGAAAGATACTCTGGTAATGCGATTTCCCCACATAACTGATATCCTCTTGTCGTCAACCTTTTGGTCATCCAAACGAATATCAAATATTTTTGTCATATAATTCATGAAAAGAGTTGTGTTTTCATTTTTCAATACAATCTGACCCTTATTTACATTGTTTTTCACATCCAAATTAGTAATGAAGTGAATTTCAAATGGCTTAACCAAATTAGCAAGCACATAATTTTCTGTTAAATCTATTGTTTTGGTCTTCCTATCAAATGTAAATTTTCTAATCCAATTTTTGACCTGTGCCTGTTTCGGATATGCACCGGCTATGTCTGCCTCAAACTCAGCCCCATTCGCAAGTTTCTTGAAGTGGACGTTCGTTGCCGTATAATTGGGGCCATCGTGTTGTTGAACGCCATTAATAGAAGGGGTGTTATGCCATTGGGACTGCAAATTCCATATCTCGTACCTCTGTTTACTAAATGTCTTGGAGTTATAAGTACCCGCTCCTATATCTATAATTGCTGGCAAACCATCTACATAAATAATGAAGTTTCCGATATCGTTATGATTATGACTTTCATCTTTAAAAAAAAGTGCCATGTTCAATTGCTCAATTGAAATAACTTTATTTGAAAGACTCACCATTAGTTCCAGCCTTTGCTCCTAAGAATAATCCTTTACCTGACCCCTCTTCTGATCTCAATGTTGTTACCTGAAGTTCAGAGAGCCAAGAGTAGAGTGGTTGCGGAGCTTTATGTGGCAGACTTTTCATTATGTTATACGCAGTCATTTGCAGGTGAAACAGATGAAGATGACCCGATTGGGCAAAATGACCAAGACGCCAATCCTTACCACCAGTTTGATACCAATAGCCAGAGAACTCTTTCATCAAAGTATTATTGAGTGTCTCTCCATATCTGTAAACAATACTGGGGTCGGGAGTCATAGTCGCAGAAGAGTCCGCAAAGTTTACGAAATAATTGGAATTAATGTGCATTTTATAGATATAGGAACCGATATTATTGATGAATGAATCGGAAGACCACTCCATTTGATGATTACTCGCAGAAGATAAGTAATATAAATATTGTATGAATCTTCCGCCAGCCTCTCCCCAATAAGCTGGTCCTTCATCGCACCCACCGTCGTCTCCGTACCAATTGACCCAATCGTCTACACTCGTGACCGATCTGTTCAATACATCCATTCTTTGCGGATCATTTAAATTGAGTAAAGCAGTGATCAATATATTGGAATTAATCCAAACGTTCCAATTATTGACTTTCTGTCCCTTCAGTCCTGTCCACCAGTAGTCACTGTTTAGAAATGCTTTAACCAGACGCCTATCAATTTCATAATCAATTCGCTGAACAAACATAGGACTGATTTTGTTCAATTTGTCACCTTGTTTAAATTAATATATCAGAAATAGTTTAATTTATTCAAAGAATATGAATTACCTAGTAGAAACTTAACCCAAGAAATATAAGCAGATGCTTCACCGACTCCTAAATCTACGATATACTGTTTGGGGTCAGGAAGTCCTAAACCAGCGTTTTGCAATGTCATATGTGCTGGCCAGACCCATGTACTCTCTTCAAGGAAAAGCCAAACTCCATTTGCAATTTGAGTCATGTATTTTCCCGTATTAGTCAACAATTCTGCCAAAATAAGAACCTGAAGACGTGACCTCCTGTCTCCTTCGTAGTCATTTCGTGTGCCATTAATTTTATATCCCAAATAATCCATCGCTAGAATTGGAACCCATTTGTTACTCAGTTCGATATCAGCTCTTCCTATAATTGTCTTCTTCACACTTTCGGACATTTTTTTCAGATTTTCGTTGAATTCTTTCCGTAAATTGTTTCTCCAAACTTCAATATCTTTCAAACTTTTTGTTTTGCCTTTGAATTGATTTTGAATAATATTCCTATTTTTGTGAGCTCTCGTCAATTCAGTATTGATAGCAATAACAAGTAATATTTTGACGATAATGATCATGGTCATGTTTTACCAATTATAATAAGACAATTAACTACTAATTAAATGATTACACATTTTATATAATTTCATGAATAGAAATGTGTAGATATCTGTGAATGAATCAATTGAATGAACAAATTAATTTCATAATAATTAGTTCCACCACTGAATCAATATTGAAATCTCAATAAAACAAATTAACAAAAATTAAAAAAAGAAATTTTAAACAACGAATTAATTTGAGGTTCATTTAATAGATAGGATTACCAGGTTTAAGTGACTCTTATCTTGTTTTATGATATTCCAAACTTTTAGTCATGGTAGGTTCTCTTTAATGTTTGCATATTATTTACCATAAATAGATTTTTGTCTTTAATTTTCAAGTTCAGTTCAGTTCTGTTCTGTTATTTAACAACAAATGATGATTAAATAATTAATTTTCAAATATGGTTAAAAGGGATATGCAGATTTTTTTTCTGGTAAAATGATATTATAAAATAATCATTTTATTTTATTAAGTTAGTTCTAAATTTAAATATTTCCTAATTTCGCGGTAAAATAATAATAATTAAAATTACTCTGAAATTTTAATATTTAATTATTAGTTTTATTAAAATTATTACTAACATATATTCATAATTAAATAATGAGTCGTGAATAATGACAACTAATTAGATATTTTTAAATTGCAAAATTACAAATATAAAATTGAGCAAATAAATATTTGAATTAACAATAATTCGTTTTAATTTTATTAATAGTATTTCACAATACATAACGACTGGTATTATTGATCATCAGTTGAAAATGTCTTTAAGAAAAAGTGATCTCTTCTTTAATATCGACAATCATTTAGTGGATAACAACTTAAAGCCATTAGCTTTGGACGACTATTTCGGTGTCTTTGCTTTCTTATTGATTGGTCTAACAGTTTGTTCTTTTATTTTAATCAATGAATGTCTTTATTTGCTTTTATTTTAACTTTTAATTTCAAAATCAAAACATTTTGTAATACAAATAAACTAAATTTTTGAACATTGAATGCCAAAATCGAGATCATATAAAATTTAAGATTAAATTGTTTATTCATTTATTATATTACATTAAATTGCATATACAGCTCATTTATTTTATTAAGAAATTATAAGTTGCAACATTTGTTCATTACTAGGATTTTGTCACTGAAATGATTGTTTTAAGAGATTAAATTTGAAATTTCTTTTAATCAGATTTTGAAAACTAATAAAAATATTACCTCTAATAGATATTAAAGTGATAACAACACATTTAATAAAAGGAAAGGTTGTACTTGTACTGTTTATTTGTCAACATGATCATTTTAACCATTGAGTCTTTTATAATACGATGTATGAGATTGTTTCTGCCAACAAGTTTTCGGTTTTCCTGATATTGAAGATCAATATAATAATAACTTTTTTAATGAAATGAGTAACCATTTAAAGGTAATTACTCAGTCGGCAGAGCCATGGATTTTGAAAATTAATGAAATTGAATGCAAAAGAGTTTTGTGTGAACTCATTCAATATCTATCAAAGTCTTTGAATATTAGCTATACTTTTATGAATTTTAGAAGTTATGGTTCAAAACAATCGCAGAATAGAAGCTTGAATTCAACGAGGGGTCAATTTAAACGATACGTAATTTAATATTTCTGTTTTAAAATGAAATTTTATGTTTAATAATTATTATAATTATAGGAAGGTGATCTATTTTTATTTCCAGTGCCACCAACTTATATGCCTTTAAGTCGACGGGTATTCGATTATTCTCATCCTATAAATGAGGAGAGACTCAGTATTTTCATTCTGTCTTCGCCTCGATTTGAATCAAATCTATTTTCATTTATTTCAATAATTGATTGGATATTTTGGTTACAAATATTTCTTTTGATTTTATTTATGTTTTTCATTATAATTGTCTTCTATTTATTAATTTCAAAAAATTATAAGCTTTCTCTAAAAATGGTTATCAACATTTTCATAAAAACAATTTTGGATAATCAGTTATATGGTTAGTTTGAATCTTTTTTTTAAAAATATAAATGAAAATAATATACATTTCTGTTTTGTCTAGGTTTAAAATTCGACAAATTTTTTCAAAATTCAGTTCCGATAAGATTTTTGAAAATAATTTTCATTTTATGTTTTTCTATAATAAGTGTTTTGTTTTCAAATTTTCTTATTTCTCATATGAGTGTCAGAAAGTGTTACGAACCGATTGATAATATAAAAAGTTTACTCGAATCAAAAACTAAAATCTTTGTTTTTGATGTTCTCATTGCAATGAAAAGTCAGAATATTTATCTTGATCAAATTATTGCTAATGCAAACAGAACAAACAGTTGGATCAGTTTAAAGCAATTTTATACAAATATTACTTTGATTAAAGAGCTATCAGAAGGAAAGAATGCAATTACAATGTTTGAGATCCCTTTCAAACAGACTTTGACACTGTTTTCATCAAATTTAAGTTTTGGTCAAAAAATAAGGCCTTTAAATGATATTAATTTCAATGTTATGACATGTATTGCTTTTAATAGAAAACTCAATACAACTCTCAAACATGATTTGAATTTAGGGTAAAATGAATTAAATAATGAATTAAACAAATTATTTAAATGTGTTTTTTATTTACAGAATCTCACAATTCTTTGGGACCGGTATTGTTACCCATTTATTGAAGACTTGTCTGAGAAAAAGCGATATTTTCTTCAAACAAATCAAAGAAATTAATGAAAATGAATTTAAAGCACTCCATTTAGATGACTATTTCGGTGTCTTTGCATCTCTTTTAATGTGTTTAATAATTTGTAAAATAATTTTCATATTTGAATGTTATTGGTTTAATGTAAGAAAAGGTTTATGTATTTGTAAATGTACAAAGTTCATATTATAATTTGTTAATGCGTATTCCTCGTTTTCTCAATGTATACCTACATAATCAATATCTAATTGTTTCGCAACTTTTACACATATTAACAAGCTAACTTTATATACTAGCTAACAATTTCTTAGAATAATATATCAGATTAAAAAGAATATTATGGCAATTTGCCCTTATTCAATTAGATTGATAAATTTATTTTGATAAATATTTTTTTAAAACCCAATTTAAATTACTGGCAAGGTGATTTCTAAAAAGCTATTTCATTAAAATTGTCTTCATTTGTAAATTTCAAAAAAGTTGATAGTTGATTGTGAAAAGCAAATAAAATTAATGATTTTCTTCAATTAAAAGGTTAATTCAAATTTTAACCCACAATGAAATTATTGATTCTGATTTTATTTTTTATAGTTGAAATATCTCATATTGTATTTGAATAACATTATAATAAACAAGCATATTATACAATATTTATTTATGCTAAATTAATTCGGTATATTTCTCATCTCATTTATTGTTTTGTGAAGTAATTGATATTTTGTTATATTATTGTCGACTTAATGTCAAAGAACATTTTGATGTTCAAATTGTACTTAATTTTCATGTCTTGTAAATCCAATATAAACAATGATCAGACATCTTAATCTTGTAGTTAATCCAGTACATCCACCATGGTTCACATTATTTAGAAAACATTGCGAAGGAATCCTTTGTGAACTTCTTTCATATTTATCAAAATCTTTGAATTTTAGTTACAATTTTGTCGAATCAAATGATGGATTAGGAGTTGTTTCCCGTAATGGTGTTTGGTCTGGACTTATTCGATACGTTCAAACAAATGTGAATTTTTGTTAAAATGTTTTTTAATTTTATTAAAATTTATTTAATAATCATTCAGAAAGTGGATGCCATTTGGGGACCATTTCCTTTAATTGAAAGGATTTTCTCTGAAAATATAGTAGATTACTCTGATACTTTAATAGATGAACCACAAACTGTGTATATAAAATCTTCACCAGTATCTGAAACTAGCATATTTTCATTTTTGGCTTTAATCGATTGGTATTTTTGGATAAAAGTTTATCTCTGGTTATTATTTATGCTTTTGATCACAAATTTATTCAATTTTATGATTTCTTGTGATTTTAACCCAAGATTACTAAGATTAACATCTTCATATTTTATAATGTCTTTATTTGAAGGTATATTTTGAGAAATTTGAAAAATTTAAAAATTAGCAAAAATATTGATTTTCTCATTTTTAGGTTTGAATTTTGATCCAAAATGTTTGAAATCTTATCCGAGAGTTGTTTTGTATATATTTTATATGATTTTTGTGGCAATAATTAGTCAGAACTTCTCTATTGATTTGACTTCGAGAATGAGTCTCAAAATATCGAAGGAATCGATTCAAAGTTTGGACCAATTCTTCGAATCTAAAATGACTATAATATGTCCAGACTCTTTCACCCGGAGGAATATGAATTTAAAATTCCCAAACGATCGATTAATAGCGAAAGCCCAGAATGATAAAACAGTTTTAATTGGTGGACATGGCATACTTTTCCATGACATTAGTCTCATTAAATCAATATCTGAAGGCAGGTCTGGAATCATAGCTTTTGAATTCCCCTTCAAAGCATCGCTCATCCATTTTGCTGCCAATTTAACCAGGACCACTAAATTTTATCAATTAAAACAATTATCTGAGTTTTGGAAAATTCATTTGACTTTCAATAAAAATTTAGATAAAAGTTTTAGAAAACTTCTTAATTATCGGTAATTTTGTTTGATCTATAGTAGATTTTTTCAAATATTTTATTTAATTTTGTTTTCTTAGAATATCTCAATACATAACAACTGGTATTATTGAACATCAATTGAAGACATCTTTGAGAAAAAGTGATAAATATTTTGCAGTCAATTATGATTTGACGGATAATAACTTCAAATCACTTAAAATAGACGATTATATTGGAATTATTTATATGATTTGCATATTGCAAACAATTTGCTTGATTACTTTTCTTTTTGAACATTTACTAGGTGTCATTTCATTTGTAATATTGATTATTCACTTCTTTATCCCGGAACCATTATCACTTAACTTAGAGAAAAAATTGAATTCAAAAGCATGGTCATGAGATCTACTCTATTTATTTAAATAAATATTGTTGCAATACTGAATGATATCTTGCTTAATATTTGATATATTGAGCAAGATATATTTGAAAGTTATTTATTCATGCTTGTGCAAATATTTCTCAGTTTTTTAAAACTACGTTTTCATCGAAACTCTTTTATTTAAATTAATATTTTATGTGAGAAAATACAGATTGTATTAAACAGTCTTTCATACAAATCACTATATAAATGTCATTTCCATTCAATTTTTGGTTATGTTTTTAATAATATTTTTATTATAAATAACTCATATATTGAAATAATTTTGAATTAACCGATTCTGAATAAATTGTTTTGATTAAAAGCAAATAATAACGTTATAGAGAACTACCCCTAAAACAAGTATTGCACAAGTTTTACTAGATATTTATGACAACACTTTTTTTGCTCAGTCGTCAAAACAATTTATTCAGAATTATTTCAATATAATGTATTAAAATGTTGATATCTTGAAAATTTATTCCTTAATTTGAAAATGAAAAGTTTGAAACTATCGTTTTCAACAGTCATTTACATTGAATTCATTTTAATTTAAGTGATTAAAAATGGGAAAACAATTAAATTTGATAACCGATCCTCACAGGCCATGGTTAATCATTAGAAATAGAACAACAATCTGCGAGGGAATACTTTGCAATTTATTAGATTATTTGTCAAAATCAATGAACTTTAGTTACAGCTTTGAAAAACGCAAACATATTGGCCTCAAATCAAATCTTCGCAATACTTCTTCGATAACTATCGATGATTGGAAGGAGAATGTAATGCCATTGCTTTATAATCTTGATTATAATTTTTAATGCAATCTATATTATGTATAGAGATTGGATGCAATTTGGAGCCCCTATCCAATGATTGAAAGTTTATTCACCAAAAATGTAATCGATTATACAATTCCTATAAATGAGGAGAAATTATGTGTATTTATAAGACGTTTGAATCAATTTGATTCAAATCTCTTCTCATTTTTGGCTTTAATTCAATGGTTTTATTGGCTGAAAGTATTTGTTTGGTTTTTGTTAATGCTTTTCATTTCTATAATGACTTATATAATTGTGGCCTCAAATATGACCTCAAATATTGGGCTCAACATTAAATATATTTCTCATAATTTTAAGAGAATCATCAGAGGATTGTTGATTGAAGGTCTATTATTTTAACCAATTATAATTTAAATTTACTTAAATTTTCTAAATATAGGTTTCAACTTTGACCCCATATTTCTCAAGTCTTATCCGATGATTGTTTTGTTTTTGTTGTCAATGATTTGCAGTGCAATCATAAGCACAGAATTCTCGAGTGAACTCATCTCAAGGATAAGCCTTAAATTAACAAAAGAATCGGAGACTGATGTCGAAGATCTCATAAAATCCAATTTGAAAATATTATTTCCCGACTTAGAGGAAGAATTAGGCAAAAATGATTTAATCAGGAGATTATCTGAGAAAGCAATAAAAAGTGATACTTTTCACCTGAAAACGAGGACACTGTTTCGCGAACACATATTCATGAAATGTGTATTTGACGGAGAGTGTGCTCTTGTTCATTTTGAAGTACCCTTTAAAAGTCTGATAATACGGTTCAGTTCATTAGTTAAAAGAGATTCAAATTTTGTTTGCCTCAAACAATGGTCTAAAAGATGGTTCATTACTTTGGCTCTAAACAAGAATTTGAACAAAACTTTCAGAAAAGTATTAAATTTCAGGTAAAAAATGTTTTGAAATTTATTTTATTTATTAATATTTATTTGAATTTACAGGACATCACAATATATGACAACTGGTATTATTGGTCATCAATTGAAACACTTTTTAAGTAAAAGCGATAAATATTTGGGAATCAATTCTCAGCTCTCTATTAATGACTGCAAACCATTAACTTTGGACGACTATTTCGGAGTATTTGCTTTTCATTTCATTTGTCAATCGATTTGTTTAATTATTTTCTTCATTGAATATACCATTAATTTTTCAATAATAATATTAATATATTTCAAATTACAAACAATTTGTTGAAATAATTTGTATTTCACTCATAATAGCAATATGTGACTCAATAATTGCTTAACTATCGATATTACATTGTATTTGATTTTCATTTCTTATAACTTATAATCTCTGACTGCAAATTAGCCACTCGTTAGCCACCAGCTTCTACGTTATGCATGCGCGAATTAGCAGGGGATAATTATCAAGTAAACTTTACAGAGATAACATTACAAAATTAAGTGAGTGAGCAACAAAAATTTTATTTAAAAGCTGAATTCAAACTTTTAGGGGAAAAATCAATTAATAAGTTTATAATAATCAGTGATAGAACTTCTGAATTTTAAGTCACCTGTTTACTTATGAACTAGTAAATTAAACATAAATTACTAACTGGAATTATTTTTAAGTTTGGCTAATTTGCACGGTGAGCTTATAATTGAAATTCAGTCGAAATCCTATATATATATATATAACTGGTGACTATCAAATTTCTGTGTAATACACTCAGCTTCATAATTAGCCTAGCTTTAAAATAATAGCAGGTAATAATTCATGTGACATTTGCTAGCTCATAATTTAACAGGTGACCTAAGATTCAAAAGTTCTATTACTTTTTGGTAAACAATTATAACCATATGTTTTGTTTTCATTTGCATTCAGTTATTCATTGAATAAATTATTTAAATATTCTTTAAAACCAATTCTTTAAAAATCAATTAATAGAATTTGTTTGAATTGAGCTTTTTTTCTCAGAATTGAAAAGTTTTCAATTATTTAATTATATTTAATCATATATTTATAATTATTTTTTGCTCACTCATTTAATTTTGTAATGTTATTTCTGAAACGTTTTCTTGATAATTATCACTGGCTATTTTTGCGCATGCATGACGTTTAGCATTAGGCTAATATTTAGGCTAATTGAGAACGACTGGTAATACATATCAATTTAATCTTCAATATCTAAAATGTATAGAATTTTATTCCACAAAATTATCAATAAAATTGTATTATAAATAAAATACGATAAGCATTACATTCAAAATACATTGTATTCATTTTATTTAAATTTGACTTGATCAATATGATTTCCCATTTGAAGGTATTAGTGAAACCTCACTTACCCTGGTTTCTGAAGAATGATCAAAATGGTTGTGAGGGACTGCTTTGCGATCTTCTTAAATATGTTTCAAATTCTCTGAACTTTACCTATCATTTCATCGAATTTTCTCATTTTGGTTATCAAGTGAACAATAGCTGGAGCGGAGGTCTCTGTCATTTCCAAACAAATGTATTTATAAATTTAAATAAATGATTAAACCTCAACAGTTTATGAATTATAATTATCGATGAATTAAATTGAAGGTGGCACATATTTGGTTGAATCCTATTTCCTCAAATCAATGGTTTATGTCTCAAAAGTTGGTGGATTTATCTGTTCCTATAGATTAGAGGTGAAGATCGTTTCGGATTTTGACGAACCGAACCGAACCGAAATTTTAGGACCTCTGAACCGAACCGAACCGAA
>JAQIXD010000056.1:0-49566 GCA_034699985.1 Minunthozetes semirufus
GAGAGAGAGAGAGAGAGAGAGAGAGAGAGAGAGAGAGAGAGAGAGAGAGCACAAGAGATCAAAAATAAAAAAGTAGGAGCGCTTGGAAGAGAGGGCACATAAAGGGGAGAGAAGGCATAGGCATAGAAGGCATGGTTTATTGATTTTTGACGGCAACTAAATGGATGAGAAGACAAGGCTCCAGGCATTGTAGCACTAGATGTTGGGGAACAGCAAAAGCCAGAAAGACACCAAAGTTAAGAGGGGAGGGGGAGAAAGGGCAGGACGAGCACGTAGTGCAACATTATTAAGCAATAGCTGTGCCATTGACACCACACCACCATCAGGTCAACTAACTTATTCCATTCTAACCATTAAACTATAGTTAACTCAAAATTCACTTTAATTTTCTTAAGACAAACACTACTTATGTCTTAAATGGCATTCATTTCAATTAATATCTACTGTTTAGAGAAATACTCAAATTCTTATAACAAATAACCGAATCCTTTATTCTCTACTCTTTTCGAAGAAAATTATTTTAAATTTTTACCAAAATATTGTCAAATATTCCCGAAAGAAGAGGTAAAACTGAGAACAAGTCATCAATTGGTAAGAATTATGAGAAAAATAATTGAAATAAATGTTAGAAAACGAGAGAAATATGACTGTATTTGAGTATTAAGTAAAACAATAAATTTGAGCCAAAATTGAAAATATTTAAAATGTTTGGTGATTTGGTTATCGCGTAATTACAGTCAAAAATCAAAGAAGAAGTTGAATATACTGTACGAGAATTCAATGGAATGCATGCTCTGTCTCTCCAACTTGGAGTGCTTTCCCCCCTTATGGCAGTGCTCTCCCTCTCTCTCCGCACGAGTTATCCAACAAATAAGCGAAACGCATGGATGTGTTGAGTGAAAACCCGTTTTCTTACCAATTGATGGAAAAGTCCACAACATTTGAAACATGAAAAGTGCGGAAATTTAAACATAACTTCAAACTTAAGTTTATTTGTTATTTGTTTCGAAACTAATATTTTTTGATTGTATTTCATGTATTTCATTGAAAATGAATTTCTATTGAAATAAAACCATAGTTTCAATGGTTTCCCATTTTTTGTCAAAAATTATATGGATTTTGAATTATATGAAAGATTGGAACTAATGATCGAAATTATTTTCAATCGATTGTTTGTTCTATACATAGAAATGAGGTGAAAATGGTTTGATGTCAGACCTACTGGAGAAGAGTTTGAGCTTATGTTCTATTAGTATAGTATAGGTCTATACGTTATATGAGTGCATCATATATTGAATTGCATGAGTTGCAGCATTGGAGCACTGCCTGAGCACAAGTTGGTCGCACTGTAGATATCCTGTTCAACCATAGCAATAGCACATATACTACTTTCCAAACTACTTCTACATATTCTGGAAAAACATGCAATTCTGTGCTGTAGTGGAGATGCATTGGCTGTGCTCTTAAACTAACTCTGGGCTCATATCGACTCAATTCAATAGAGAGCACGCATGACATCTCAGCCCTTATGCTCTCCTCTCACAAAACACACCATTGGATCGAACAGAACAGAAGATGAGTAGATCACAGAGGATAGAACCAAAAGAGCACAGGGAGGCTGAGAGAGAGAGAGAGAGAGAGAGAGAGAGAGAGAGAGAGAGAGAGTGAGAGATTTGTTTTTTAGTTGAAAACTCGTGAGTAATGCTATAACTCTATGGCATTGGAAACCCTGAGACAAAGCAAGAGTCAAAGGAATGCCTTTTCTTATTCTTAAACTACAGTCAAGAATCAGTGGAATGACATTAACTTTAATGACGTAAATCAGTTAGTCTTGAACTTTGCACCAATCAGATGGACGGATATCCTTAAGAAGTAAAAGTTTGTCACTCAATCAATAACCGATTGGTAGACACCTGTAGTCTGAGAGAGGAATCAATTATTCGAATCAGAAATTAATCGAAATGAAAGCCAAATGTTGTCTTTCAAGAGAATGAAGAGAATGAAGAGAACAACAATTCAATAGAAAAGTCCATTCAATCAATACATTTGTTGTTCAATAAAATTTAAAAGAATAAACAAACAATTAAAGTATCGAATTATGGCATAAATATTATCAGAATTTGGTCATAGAATTGCTAAACAGGAAACCAAAGTCTGAAGTGAATAATCAATTCAAACATTGAGGACAACTGAATAGAAAGGCATTTACCAAACAATTAGAAGAATACTAATGGTTTCCCATTCATTGCCATCCGATTACCATTGAATGGAAAACAATTACAAACATAAGGTTAGAAGTGTTGTTACCTAACATTCAAACGTTTGGTAAAAAACTTATAAAGAAAGTGAACATTGATTTTCTAAACACTAATTATTTGGTAGCAAAACATGGTTTTCAATGATTGACGATTCAAACAATTCATAAATCATTTAATTTGAGAGTAAGGGTCCAAAACTCGTAACATATTTAAAATATAGCCTTAGAATTGATCCAAAGGGAAACCCAAGAGCTACTCGTCTTAATACAATGTATTGAAAGTATACCTAAAATTATAGCACAGACCTAACATAAACACCACTATTAGGAGTTGGAACAAAGTTTTTTGTTGTCAGACAGGCCTTTAGCTCATCCCTCTCGAGAAGATAACAAACAACCACTAATTCAAAACCAAAGAATGTCTGCCATTATATTATCTCTATTTTGAATTACTGTTTGTATTTCAATGTTTTGTTAGAAAATGAAAACCAATTCAATAAAAACTAGAATTAAATATCAAAACAAACTAAATGCTGGAAAAAACTACAAAATCAAGAATATCGTCTATTTATTATGTCTTACCATAGTTAGTATGATCTGGTTTTAAATGTTTAATTCAAATTCATTTAAAAACTATTTTTAATATTCTATTTAATACTAAATTATTAATACTTTTGATAACAAGAAATTCGGTTCGAAAGCGTCTAATTTAAGACATGAGTGAAAGGGCGTCGCACTCATAGCCCTATTATAAGACTACATAACCCATTCCAGACATAAAATTGGGGCCAACTGTTCGTCAGACACTCCAATCAAAATCAAAATATTGGAATTTTAGTAGAAATATATTCTATTTTCAATGAATACATAAAATCTATTATAACTTAAATTAATTATTTCAATCAATTCTTGATTTGTTTTACGAAAAATCACTGATATTTGTCACTCATTACTATTGAGTCAATAGCGACAAATAGTTGGGAGGGATGGCTAATGGCAGCTATCTTTTGCTCTGTCTTTAGACTCGAAAATAAATTGAATGAAAAACTGAGCCCCAAAAAACTCTAACACTAAGTCTAAGGGAGATGGAATACCCCCTGATAGACACCCTCTTTAAAGGCAAAGAGTTCGGCCAACTCTGAGTTGAAGGAAAACATTGATTTTCAGAATAATAATGAGAACACAAATTAATAAACTTTTTTTTCAGGTGAAGACTGTTGTAAAAAGTTGTCGCAAAACAAGAAATAGATAAATAAGATCTTAATTTGTGGGAAAGAATTATAAACACTAATAAAGAATTCTAAGACCAAACCATTTGACAAATAAGTATCGCTAAGAATATGAGCTACAATTAAAACCAGATAATAGAGGAGCGAATGGAATGGCTGTGCAGTTCACTTGTGGTCATGAACTTCTTGTGCTAACACTTTCTTGTTTTGTACAATACTTAACACAACAGGATTTTGCGATCGACTCGACCCAAACCCTAACCAAAAGTTGCTTTCATTACCAGTTCATATGCATTAGCGTCCAGTTTTGCTGAACTTATTCTTTGACTTTTCTATCATTATTTGTGCAAAACTGGTCTCTATTTTTGTTTTGTTTTATTTCTCGATTCAAATCTTATGATCAAATGAAAAACAAAACGAAGAAGAATTTCGAGTAAGAGTTCGCCATTGAGTTACCTCAAACAGTTTGGTGTATTGGTTTGGCAAATGCTTTGGCCAACTATTCTGGAACTCTTTTTTGGTTAAAATTCAGATAATCTTTCTATTATTCATTACTCATTGATTTTCCTCTTGAATTTCAAAAATAGATATTCATTTGAAAGTGAAAGCGATTTTCGGGCAGTTTTTACACTAAAATTATAGATATTTTCAAATCAGAAGATAAGTGTAAAATGAAAACAAAAACTCATTTAAAAAGTCTTTAATTTTGATATTCTTTTAACAAAAAATTGAGTTTCAAAAGTACGGAAGAAATGAATGATAAGAAGAGAAGACTTGGGAGGAGGGGGTCAGGTATTGGAGAGTTACAAAAGAAAAAAAATGTGACGATAGTTCGTGTTTGAGGTCATTGCACGGCTGGCTTAGGCCACGCCAGGGTTCGGTCTCTGCAATGCATTGTTGACGACGCTCTACAACAGAGTTGGCACTACTGTAGTACTTCGTTATACTTTAACCATTCATTAAATATAAAGATTCCGACATATAAAGACTCAGACATAAACTCAAAGATAAAAAATTTAGTCTCTTTTATCTCACTTCTGAGTCCTTACCTAAAAGTGATGATAATCTTTGGTCACAAAATTCATAATCTCTCTCCTCTCTCTCTCCCTCCCTCCCTCCCTCTCTCCCGTCAATATGATAAATGCGAATAATAATTAAAAATGTGATAAAATTAAAGCGAAATAAACTTTTAATTATAGAAAAGTGTGAATTAGTGTCAAAGTGTCGCCTCTTTCGTTATCTTTGAATATTGAATGAACTGAAACCTTCTGAACGAGTATTGAATAAAAATATTTTGCAGAAAAAGATGATTAATTTCTGACTCGAATATTACGACAAGAATTGTGTATTATTGCACTAAAGGCGCCGGAATATCAATACCTGTTTTCTTTATCATAAGTTAAAAGACTGAAACCAAAAATAGAGTCTATGATATCGACGGCAAACTTAATCCATATTTTATTTCGAGACAAAAACCGGCAAATAGTCAATGGAGAGCAGCTCTGTTTGATAAGGTCTGAGACCTTAGTTAAGGGCATTTAACTAATGACAATTCAAAATTAGAGTTTATGAGTTACCACCAAATTATCGTTTACCACTTTTCAGCCGCAATTACTAATTATTTCGTTTATATAATAAATTCTTTTGATTGTATCCTATTTTAATACTCTATTCAAAAGAGTGTCATATAATTGCATACAATAAACAATTTGACGTTAATTTTAAACAAATATTTATAATGTAATGAAATTTAAGACTCGATTCAATGTATTCACTAAATTCATATATAAATCATTGAATTATTGTTCATTAATTGGATTATAAAAGACATAAATAATTGTGGAAATGAAAGCATTTCTTTAATTCAAAATTATATACAATTGAAGAACAGGTTTAGTGTTGAAAAAAGTCTTATTTGAAGACAATTTACGACATATTATAGAATATAATGTAAATAATGCATAAATTATAAACCAATAAATTGAACGTCAATTCTGTTAACAATTCTTCTAAAAGACTGCAAACAATCGTAAAAGAGTCCAAACAAACTATTTTTTAGGGAAATATCAAAAGTGAAAAAAATAGAGATTATTATTATTATTAATAATATTTGATCGCAAGTAGTGATTGAGGGCTGATATGACTAATAAGTTATAACTCTCTCTTTATTATTGAAAATAATATCGAATACTAATTAGAAATTTATTGCATTTCGTCATATTGTTAACCATTGGATCAAATGTTTGATAAATTGGAAAATATTTAAATAAATGTTTAATGAAAGCCTGACTTACATGACCAGCGATTCCATTGACAGCATATCCAGAATTTACAAAACCCTAAACGAAGATTAAAGTTGAAGATTAATTGGACGTTCAGTTGGAATACAAGACAAACATTCAAAGCAACAGATAATCAATTTCTATGCAAACTCTCAAACCATCACTTGATTGGTGAGAATCTATTAAATCATTCGATATAAGAGAATCATTTGAATTATTCTCAGAATAAAGAACTAGACTTTCAATCTATCACTAGTCTACCACTAGTCAACCACTAACCATCATATTTGAGTACAAGAGTTAGATATACTTCAATCGATTGAAAGTTTGACAAACATTCGATTTTAAAGTAAATTGAAATAAATTAAAAAATTCTATATATTCTTCAGATTAATAAAATCATACCAACATATAATATATAAAAGATGAATAGTCGGAAAATATGGATCTTGGATTAAATCTATCCAATAGTAAGCTAAAGAATAATTTAAAGATTTCATCTAATTTGATGACAATTCAAATAATATTCGAGAATTTGGTTCACTTTTAATAGAATTTAATATTTAAGAGATTGTAAGTAAAGTGAACTAAAGTGCATATAATCTGAATGAATACAATTTGAATGTCTTATCAGATGATAAAACATAAGTTCTTAAAAGCTTTCGTCACTTTCCGATCATTTAAAATTATATTCTGGTTAAGTTTTATGTGAAGGAAATTTTAAATCTAAATTTACACCTTGTCTTATGTCTTATGTCTTATGTGGTACTTTCTTAGTTTATTTTGAGATAAAATTATTAACTTTTAAATAGAGCCAATCATAAATCAAAACTTAAAAATTGAATAATTGCCGCAATTTATGCAAAATTTGCAAAGAAATCAATTAAGAAGTTTCAGATATAAATATATTTATATTTAAGCAGAGAATGGGTGACAAACAAGTTATTAAACTGTTGTTAGAAAAACATATTTGTTTTCTCGAAACTACAATTAAGACAAAGTCTTTGCAATCAAAATGAGGTGAAAATAAACAAAATCAGAGAATAGAAGACCTTTTGGACTCATTTTGCAGAATAAGAATCACAAAAAAAGTTAAGAATAAGTTTCAATAATTAGAAGAAAAATATGAAAACAGAAAAAAAGTGAAGGAAAGGATGTGACCATGAAATCAAAGTTAAGGGTATTAATGGTGACAATAAAAGTATTTTCAAAATCAAATGGTTAACAAACACGACATCAAAATTAAGTGAATTTTAAAAATAAATGATAGGAATCGCGAATAACACAATTAATAAGAATAATATTAAATAATTGGTTATCCATTATTACAATTTGATTGACTATAACTTTGAGTGTCATTTGATTTTCTTTTAGACCATTTAATTGTCTACTTTTGTGAAGAAAATATGTTTCTCTGATTCGTTAATTTCTAATTATAATTGAAGACAATATTATTCTCAAATGACAACGAGTTTTGTATTATATTATTGTAATCAATGTATTGACTGCTTATGAATAGACATAATAGAAATATAGAAAAAACAAGTCGTCCTTCACTTGACTCCAAGAAAATGATTTGTGATAATTGTTTAACTTTTTTATGAATACTTGAAAATTATAGTGAAATAAGTAGAGATTTAGTTGACTCTAATTGCCTTATAATAGGAAAGAGTGGAAACCCTATGAATTATAAAAACCAACTTCTTTTTTATAGATGTCTGTAATCTATCGATTAATTTTACAAAATATTGAATTATTATTAATAATAAATCAAAATCTATTATTAACTGATTATAAAGTGATTGGCATTCAATCAATCATTTAATTAGCAGTTATTTAACAAACAGTTATTAAATATGATTTTAAATGCTCTCAAATAGAGGCAAATAATGAGAATAATGGGCGTCAAGTGATTATCAAAAAAATGAATTGCAGTCAGACATGAGCTCTACATAAAAGCTGATTAAATATCAGAATAATTGGCCCAAAGCCTGACATTTAGTGTTGATATTAAAAGAATAAGTATTTAAATAAAGTTTTAATTTTCAAAACAATTCATAAGAAATTCACGAATATATTAAAGAAAAGTTTAAAATAAGTGTAAAATACTTTCATTTATTAACTTAAATATTCAGTCAATTATTTCACTAAATATTTTAAAAGACACACAAATATTAATCTTTCAACTCTTAAAGATAAATATTTCTCTAATTTGAATTAATCTATTCTAAAGTGCTATAAATGTGCTCTAAATATGCTCTAAATGTGCAATAAATGTGATATAAATGTGCTATAAATGTGCTTGTTAATTTTTGATTAATAACACTTTCGTTATCAGATAAGTTGAAAAAAATAAATATTTGGTCTAAACTTAAGATTTGATTGAATCAAAACTTGAGTTCAAAATATTATAATCAATTGAAAGATTGCAACTGAAGACAGAGGAAAGTACTTTTATCTTTGGTCTGCTCTCAGTCAGACATTTGATTAATTAATTTATCAATAGTTAGTGATTAATGAATTGATATAATGCACAACCAGTTAATTGGGCGCCAAATAAAAAACAAAACAAATACTGAAACCTTAAAATCGATACCAATATTAGCATTAACTGAGTTTTTGGTGAAATCTGCAATCAGTCTATGAGTCTATCCTTTCTATCGGCTAAATATCTGGTGATAACTGAAAGTGAACGACAATTTTCGGCTATGAATACAATTGAGAGTAGAATTCAATGAACAGACATTATCTTAAAACTAAAGGTTAGTGACTATTGAACTGAAAGAGATGTGAAGTTCAAAACTTGTGGAAGTGGTTCACGAATCGCTAAATTAAGCAAAACTGAAATCACTGATGCGTTCAGACAACTGTAGGATTCAGACAATATTTTTCAATACAATTCAACACTCATTCTGATCGACATTAAGATTAAGTCAGCTCTAAATCAAAAGTCAACTCCTTTTACGACTCAAAACAAAATGAATTTCAAATCAAAATTAAAGTTCAAAGTTATATATAATTAATTAAAATTTCAATTTCAGAGTAATTCAAACAAAAATCTCGATAATCAAAACCTAATATCAAATAATATTTTATTAGAAAATCTTAGCTTTGATTCACATTATTTAGAAAAACACCAAAATATCGATCGTTTGGCAAAAAGTGTCGCAAAGAATCAAAAACAAAACATTTTTAGCCTTCGATTTGTTTATGAAATTATTTTTTCTTAACATTTCTTAACATAAATAATGAGATTCGCCGTCAAAATGAAAAAATATTACAAAAATATGAGAATTGAATTGAATTTTTGTTCAAAACGAGGAAAAAACGAACTATTTTTAAGATTAAATCAAAACTGGAATAAAAAAAATGATAAACAATTCGGTAATAATAACAGAACCGGACTTTCGGTTCCATAAAAACAATTTATTTTTGCGATAAAATAATAATTAAATCAAATGATCGGAAAACTTAGTGACAAAAGAAATATATCTTAAATTTAAGTAATATATCGTAAACCGGAATATAAGGCAAACAAACGAAATTAATTTTAAGTGTTTTTTATGTTAAGTTGTGTTCAAATAAATATCAAAGAAATCCGAAATTGACTGCAATTGTGATTAAAAAAAATAGTATCGATTTCTTAATAGAGTTTATCTGACAAAACACTTATTGAGAAAACACTAAAATATAGATATATTGGAAGAGTTGAACATAAAATTATAGATCTGTTGTGTCATCTGAAAGAACACTTGAGTTTCAAGTGGCAAATGTTATAATGCATTCTGTGTTCTGTGTTTTGTGTTGTCCTTCCCTCCCATTTCTCATAAATTGGGCTCAATTTTTATTGTGTTCACTGATTGAACACCTCTCAAGCCTTTACATAGTCTCACATATTTGGGGTTTTGTTAAATGCCTGTATGGCTACTATGGCATCAATTGTGGTGGCACTGGCATAACACCAGTGTCAAAGAGCTAGCAGTGGCACAACACTGGCACACACGCACACTCTTTCCTGTTATGAGTGTGAGTTTGTTCACTTGGATTCTGAAGATCAAAGAATAATAAGTTTTATAAACTAAGAGTCAGTCAATCCCTGTTATAATCCCCGATAGAGAACAGTATCGAATGGCGGACCCGTTGCACACATTCTCTAAATTCTAATTGTCTTCTATTTTGAAGAACTTGTTATCTGATTTGAACAGCTTTTAAGTAGTTATTCAAAGAGGATTTGTTGCCATTTCATGCCTTTCAATGCAATTCATATAAACATATTAATAGACAAAAGTTATTCCGCTTTTGAATCGTATGACAATCTTATGAATTAAAAGCTCACAATTCATGGCTTTCACTTAATTTGATGACACTTTTGCTTTCACTTATAGACAATCAACACTTTTAGAGATACTTTTCCAACAAATGGATCGATTTTAAGTGTCAATCAATTAATGGTTGGCCTAAATTCAGTCTAAATTTTAAGTGATTAAAAAGTAATAAATTCTTATTCGGAGACAAATTAATAAAAGATTGTGTTTGGAGATGACTCTGAAGGTCAACCACAAGATTAAGGCATTAGGAAAATAGCAAAAGAGTATCAAATTTCTTAGGACTCGACTCGACGTAACAAATCAATTGGGATCTCAAATATAATAACTGTTTGTTTAGATGTAAACAACGATTAACTCGTTTTCTCTGACTTTCATTAATAAACTCCTTATTTGTGAATCAATTCTTTGATTCATTAAAACAAATAAAAGACTTAACACTTAATTATGAAATTGAAAGGAGTGTTCATCACTTACATAGTCATGAAAAGCTTTGGCTTCACTCGAGTGTTCGCACGAATCTCTCCGTTCCGGTGCCGCACAATACAGATCCCAAAACACACTATCAAAGAGTTTTATTTCGAAATCAATTGATTTAAAAGGTTTTCAATTATGATATTGAGATAAAAGGCCAATAAATTATGAAATACTGACCACCACCACGAATGCAGAAATCCCGGCGGCTCTCCCAGAGTAATGTTCTTCTCCCATCTTATCTGTGAATTTGAAAACAATTTGATAATTAATTGTAGTTTCTCTTCAAGGATTGATTCAAGCCTTCATCACAATTAAAGACACTGCCATTGAAGACCCTCATCATAGATAAGACAACTGTTGAATGCAATTGAATGCAACACAATTGCTATTTAGTGCTAATGGTTTCCAAATAAATTAATAATAATAGACTCGCTTTCAATATAACTGTTGAATAAGTTTTACCCATTAATGCAAAAACCGATAAATTAAGCCAATTATCGTTCAGTAAATAAATTCTGTCATTTATTTCAATACAATTCAATCGATTGTCTAATATTCTGTTAATGCAGTGCTTATAGAAATGTATGAAACCCTTCAGTTATTGACTATTAAACCAAAATTAAATCCATTAAAAGTAACTTTATTTTATAGCTTCCAATAAATATATTTTAATTTTAATGTTACACTTTCTCAAATCATGGTAAATGACACCTAAAACTTGTCATTATTGTCATTACCTATATATAAAACTTAATTAATAATTATCAAAGAAAATCCAATCCAAATATCATTTGAAAATTCAAACAAATAATCATAAAATAACTGAAGTGAGAGCAGAAAATACTGTATATGCGGTATATCGAGAATGTTTAAATAGCTCAGAATCTAATCGCAAAGCAAATGATGAATTATGTCATTTTTTAATACTTATTTATTTTGATATTTATTTAGAAAATATTCAGACAATTATTTTATTAAAAATTTAGGTAAATAACGACTCAATAAAACATTTGTTAAATAATAAAAATCCATTTAAATAATCATTGAATCAAATGAATGAATATTATTCAAAATGGATGTAAACTCAGAAAAATCTCAAAATTAAATCATTTTATTGGAATTCATGAATTCATTTGAAATATTACTCAAACGAGACAAACGACACTCAAATTTCAGATTAATTTCATCATTAATGGCAAAAATTAAGGAAAAATTTCGTAATTTAGAGATTATTTAATGATTCGTTTGATTGGAATTCATGACAAGATTGACATTTCGTAAGCATTAATACAATCATTTCATTTACAAAAACTAAACTCCAATTTAATTCTTGGAAAACAATACATGTATATAAGTTTTGGTTTCAATGCACTAAACACGGGTTAAGAGAGCAGCCACCAGAGCAACACCAGAGTAACCTTGGATTGAATATATTGGACATTATGGGACACAGTATTCACTTATGAACACAACTGGCAATTTTCAGGGCAGTGATAATCATCAGAGGCTGTCCTTCGAAAGGGTTAAATATTTAAGCAATTTTCACGTCGACAGCAATTATCAGAAAACGACTCATATTTCATAGTTTATGACAATTGAAGAAATTCTTAAAACGGTTCCAATAATAGTAATAATTATTATTTTTAATAATGTTTTGCATTTAAATTATTTCAATTTTATTTAAGACTAAAATCGATTCTCTTTTTGTTTAAATTAAAAGATTTCAAAATATATTTCGAAATGAATACAAAAATCAAGAAATGTCTCAAATTTCCAAAATTCTGTCATTTATTTAGTTTATTAAAATCGATTCATTAATTTCCGGCCGATTAGTAGATAAGGTATTAAATTATTGAATATGTTTGAGGGCTAAACATCTTGACTGCTGTCACTCTAATCGATATTAACTAAAAACAAAACAAATTCATGTATTGAATCGTTTCTGCTTTCTTATAAAAATCGGGTTTAGGATTGAGAATCACTACCATCAGTACCACAAACATAACTTAATTAACTCAAATATATTCTCTATATTCTGGATCAGGGATGGCCACAGGGAGGTCAGGAAAACCCCCTGGAAAATTGAAGTTTTCCCCAAAATTTAGGGATTTTAGGGCTAAAACTTGGAGAATTTATGTAAGCAATTCAGATTATCCCACAGACAAAAAGAGGATTAGTCTCAGGAGAAATACGTCAAGTTTTTTAAATTTGTGTTCAAAATACTCATTAGATATCACGTTAATTGTCAACAGAAAAAAATATACACAAATGTGTGGGGTTTTACGTAATTTATCCCCTGACTAATCCTAGTTTTGTCTGTGGATTATCCTGAAAACCTCAACAAAATTTGATCCCCACCCACCCTCTAAAATTTTAGAATCAGAATGGGGACCCACCCCATGGTCATCGCTGTTCTCAATGAAATATTTGGTAGAATCAAGATTTAAATATTAAAATAAAGGATAAAACTCTGTCTCTAATTCACTTTAAAATTGTCGGATAATTAAATTTTATTTCTTAAAAATGGTTTCGTTTTTTGTTTGAATTTCAATAATTATTAGCAATTAATCAAACAATTGTCACTAATTTTACAAATATTTTCTTTCAAATGATTTTTCTTTTAATTTTTTTAAAGAAAATATTCTGAGAAAAAGGGTTTTCCTCTGACATTGAATGAGAGGGCATCCCATTACTGCTGGTCTCAGATTTTTGGTTAATATGTGTGGGTATGTGTGGCTGTCTCAGGCTGTCTGACACTCTGGTGGCTAAGTTAGACGCTCTGTTAACGAGAGCCTTATTTGAGGGGAGGGGTTATTTCAGTGCATATCGAGCGTTACGGTGTTTGTGGAGGTAATGAAACGCTTTGCCAGGAGTTAGTTATCGATCAACGCATTGAAGTCGAGTGGCGTTGAGTTGTGTTGCGTTAGTGTTTGGTTAGATTAACACAAAAATATAGTGTCAGAAAAGAGTCAGAAAAAGTCTGACAAAATCTCAATATATTTACCTCTGATAGAAAAGTTTGTGCAGCTTTTTGGGCGCCGACATGTAGTAAGTATTCGTAGACATATAGCGCTAACCTTTAAAAAGAAATCAATGCTTTAATTTTGTCACTAAATTGTTGTCAATTATTAATTTGTGTGCTTTTAAAGCACTCCTCATCTGATAAGACAATTGAAATAATACTGAAGTTATACTCACTTTTCTCTTGCCTGAGCATCAGAAGGGACGGCAGAACCTTTGCCTTTATTGTACATAGCGTTGTCCCTATCGTTGAGCACCTGCCGGTATTGAAATAGAGGCCAAAATATCAGGCATTGTCTCTATGGTAACAGAGATTGATCACTATATGTGTGCTATAAGTGTTATATGTGTTGTGTTCGCAGCGATTTATATGCAATGTTGGACTCGACTCACTCCACAACACTGTGTGAGTGAGCACTCGCCGAGAGCACAACCAGAGAGAAGGAGAGGGAATCGCACATCACTCAGAATGGGAAGGGGAGAGAGAAAGTTAGCTTGAGATCAGTCTAACATTAATACAGATATTAGGGAAAGTGCTTACACTCGGCTAACACTGCCTTACATTCGCTTTTTGTCCAATGCTTTCGCTTTTTCATTCATCTATTAAGAGGTATATAACAAACGCGCCATTTATGGATCTCTTTTCATCTCTTATGGATTTGTTCCTATCATTTCACACAATATTAACAAACTTTTCGATTATTTCCAATTCCTCTGATTTTCGTATTTGATTCACAAAAATGACATAATTTTGAGTTTTGATTCAAAATTCTGCATTCAATTGATTTTGAGTTTTGTCTGCAATAACCTTATAATCAAGTGTTCAATAGTTACCACTCTTTCGGTATTTCAACACTTTTCTGATAGTTTGACACAACACTCAACACAACTGTTTCTCAACTGACATATGAATCGACAAAATTCCTGTTATTTTTAAGTTAATTGAGAGTTGAGTTTGTGCTCACTTTACTACTAATTTGTGTTTAACTCAATTCAATTGAATTTTTACTGAAATAGAAAAAATAGTTCACAAATAGTCACTAATAGTCACAAATTATTTCATATTTCGCTACAAAATATGTTTTAGAATAAATCCTTTTTTAATCATTGATTCAATGGTTTATTATTTCAAAACAATTTTCATAACTTTTCATAAAATTGAAAAACTTATCGATATTTAGATGAGATATTAGAAGAATATTTTGATTAATTTGTCAATTATTGGTCATTCTATTGCTCTATTCCTCAATACAACTATCATTTGACAAAAAAAATATTTCAAAGGATTTGTAAAAATTGTTTCATTAATTAAATCACAATCAATTGGAGAGAAAATATCGAGAAGACTGAGTTAAAGTTTTGCATAATATGACCATTTAATGTTAATTTTAATATAATCATGAATTTGATTCTTATTAGAATACTCTCAATAATCTCATTAATTTCAATCAATTTGTTGAACAATTAATTACAGAAAATGTGTTATAATTCACTCTTTCTTTACAATTAGAGTAAAAATAATTATTAGGAAAGTCTATAATTGTAGTCAATTGTAGTCATAATTAAAATGAAAGACAAACTGTAATTACAATAAATGTTTTATAAACATTGCGACAGATATTTATGTGGTATTAATGCCATTGAATTACATAATTATAATACAACCAAATTCTAATAATAGTTATGGTCAAGTAATGGCACATCCATACAATGGGCTCTTCTTTCCCACTTTTTCATTCATTAACTGATGCATTGATTTTTCAATAATCTTGGTATCAATTTTTATCACTTTATTTGAATTAAACGAAAATTTATTACAAGAAAAGCTTTTATTTTTGTTTTACGGAAAAATCATTTAAATATTTTGTGAGACATTAAAATCGATTGAAATAAAAATCGATTCCAATTCTGTTCAGAATTTATGTTTTTCTTTGAAGTTAACCTGAATTTTGATAATAATTATGTTATATATGGAACGGAATAAAAATATTTCGCTTCGATTCTCATTTTTCTGTTAATTACTGTTTGTATGAAGAAATCGGCACAACATTAATGACAATTGAGTTGTCCCTACCTTTTCATATTAAATTATAACTAAAATTTCTTATGAATTTCGCTACAAATTTAGTCTCTCATTGGATATGACTCAGAATTGCTAATATTCTTGCAAAATGTAGGCGTTATAGTCTGAACAAGGCATGAATGAGGTAAAACTAGCCGACAATCTTGTAAATATTGCCTCTCATTCACTTAAGGTTCAACAAAACTGAGGAATTTCTTTTTAAAATATATCAATTTCTGAGTTTTTTATTTTCTTAGAGTAGAATAAAAATCAAATAAAAATTTGTTAATTGAAAGATAATTTGAAAACATATTGGAAGAGGTTTTAACTTCACTCTAAAAGTTATTCTATGAATGAAAACAAAAACAAATTTTGAATCAGAGCGCAGACTAAACGAACAAAATAACATTGGATTCATTCAAAGCTATTTTAATATATCATTTGAATCGCTTCTTATGACTAATTAGTAGACTAAAGAATGCCATAATTCTAAACAAATATAACTAAAAACGTCTAAAATAAGAGTAAACAGAACGAGAAAACCCTATTTTTTAATAGAGAGATATTCCAAAAGATTTCACTGAAAATAATGACTGTTTTTTAGGGGTTTTTGAATCACTGAATCTGCTGTGAAAAGGAGTGAATAAATGTATGTTTAAATCAATATAAAAACCATTGGCATTGAAATTCATGACTGTTTTGTGGACTTGAATTTCGAATAAATAATTCTTAAATCAAAATAAATATAACAAAAAAGTTATAAATGGATTTGATTTTAGGTTTTTTTTACTGAAAAAACACATAAAAGTGTTGAGTGTTTTCAAGAATGAAATGAATCAAAATCAAACAGAATTTCTATGGAATTAGCATTTAATAAGGATTCCCACAAATGTTACGGTTTGTCACTAAAGTCAGTGAAAAATGTAAATAGTTTTTGACAAAACTTAGTTTGCAATCCAAGTCTCACCACTACTGACAACACTTACGGAAGTTTAATGCGAATGAATGTCAATGAATGCGAAATAAATTATATGAATGAATGACAATGTTTTCTGTTTTGTGAAGAAAAATGAATTACTATTAATGAACAGCTCTTTCATATCTCTTTCTACGGCTCTTAATATTCACAAAATTGTTTTATAAAAATTTATGGAAAATATATTTTAATTCTTTGTTATATTGAAGTAATTACGAGCAGATAATGACTATTAGATATCAAAGCAAATACCATTAATATGTAAATATCGACAAAAGGCTATCCAATGATTTTAGTGCAGATATTAACAATTGTTGGACCGAATCGTTCCAAAGAATTAAGTGTTGCCCTAATATTGTCATAAAATTACATTATATCTGTTGTCTTATATTAGATTTATTTGCTTTCAATGCTTAATAAATAGACAAACAATACTAATAATAAGTCTATTGTCGACACTGAGCTCAATAGCAATTGACCTTAAATTAAATCAAATCAAATCAAAGCTAACTTTTTTTAAATCACTTTTTAAGCGATTGTTTTTCAATGAAAAGTTATGAATCTCTCGAAAAGTTTTTTGTTTATTTAATTGAGTTGTTTTGTGTAAAACCATAACTCATACCAAAGGGAATGACAATCGAAAAGTTTGTTGAATTTGTGTGTTTAGTCTTATATTGTATTTTAATAATTGAGAAAAATTTATGATTAGTTAAGACCCAACTAAGACTGAATTATGAGACAGGTCTTCACTGTTACTAAACTTTATGTCTATTATTATTGTTTTTATTTTTATTGAAGAAATATTTATTAGTATCGCGTGTATAGTAGTGTATAATACACTACCGGTGCTATTTAAATAGTTAACCGAACCTACAAATACGAGTCGAACTAAAATTTATTTCAATTTATTAACCGGTTTTCGTTGAGTTGAATACCAGTTAATGTATTTTGTATTTTGTTTTAATAAAACTAAACTAAAAACTCTATATATTTACTCAAATGTTTAGTTTGTATTTCTTCGCTATTTTTACATTAAATTCTGATTATATTTTGATTATTAAAATAAACTCAAATATCAGTCTATGAGTGAGTCTATGAGTTGAGCCATGAAATGCATTTAATTCAAAACTAAAAACAATTGAAAAGACGACCACTTCATAGTCAAAATATTGGCCTCAACGCTATAATAGTTGCAAAATGTAGTACCATGTTAATATTAATATGTTCACTTGTTCATTTTATAAACATTATGTTTTGATTAGGACAGGTCTGATAGACAATTAGCCTGAATAACCAAAACAAAGTATGTCACCGCGCAATCCCTTTACAAAAAGGCTCTTCTTGTCTAACATCAGATCAGAGCTAATGTATGGTAAAAGACGTGAATAACTAAAACACTTTAATTTCATTAATTAATTCAATCGAATGAATGATAACATTAAATATTATTAATAATTTCCATTCATTTTAAAAGATATTTAATTATTATAAGAATTTTTCAAATAAATGGTTTATAAATGCTTATAATGGATGTAAAGCTTGTTATTCGATACCTTTATATCTAACTCTCGTAAGTTGTGTTAACACATAAACGCATTTTAAGGAAAACATTCACTAAATTCAAGTATTTCTGGAGAAATATTTTGTTTAATAATTAGATTAATTGTTTCAAATGTCTCACAATTTCAATACTAATATCTATTGCTATAAACAAATGAATTGATTTCATAATAATCATTAGATTTGATTAAATAAATGATTGGCTCATTTGAACTGATTTAAGCCGAAGCCGGTTTCAAACCGGTTCTCGAAGTCAAGCAATGAATGTTTTTTTTCAAATTTTCAAAAATAACGAAATAATCGCTGATTTTGACCGAAATAATACTCGAAATGACTTTTGGATAACTCCGGAAACAATTATTTATTAGTTATTTGATAAATGTCTCTCAAATCTGATACTTAATAATTACATATTTTTATTATCACTGATTATCTATTTATTATATATTTAATATCAAACTTAATATATTTATCGATATTTATCGATATCATCTCATTTCGACAACATTTTGCTCAAAATTTATTGATTTTATTTATTAATCAATTTTTGGTGAATAACTCAATCATTTAAAAATCACTCAATTCTTAGTCAATGTTTTAAGTTGTGTCTGAAGATTGTTTATTAAGAATATCTGCTAACAATTCATTGAACTTTTTTTTGGGGAACTCTTATTAGTTTTGAATATTAATGCAATTCATAAACTCATAGACTTATTGATAATGAATTTATAGATAAATAATAAACTAATTAAGAATTGACACAAAATCTAATAAATTATATGATATGTGATTACTATTAATAATTATTGTGTTTTTGTCTCTAATTGCAGATAATTTACCAGAAATTAAATACAATTATAATATTTGTGTTTATTTTGATATAAGTTTGAGAGCAAACAGATATTAAAAATAGTAATAATAATAATAATAATAATATTCTGACCTCTTTTGACAGTCAATTGTTTTCATTCACTCATAAATCGATATAAAGTTTATGTTTGGGTTTGTATTGCATTTAAATTAATTTCGATATCCATTTAGTGGTCAAACAAATCAATAGTACGGCTCTAATCAAAAGTTTATGATTGTGTTGTCAGTCACTGGTCTGTCCCTCCAGTGGCGGCCAATCCGATGGCAATAAACTGAGTTTATCTCACTTTATGTCACATCCGATCCAATGAAACACTGGATTTGAAATAAACAGAAAATGCTTTTCAGACAACTCTTGTCTTCACTTTAATTATGAAGAATTGTCTCTAAAAATGGTAACAAATATTTGATTAATTTCTTCGACAATCATTTGAATCAAATGAATGATAATTAGAGCCAAATATCATATGATTTGTTATTTTTGTTTCGTTTTGTTTCGTATGAATTGTTTTCCAGTTGTTTGAGTCAATCGATTAGAAGTCACTGTTTTTTATCGATTGATTCAAAACTTTTCGTTAAATATATTATTATTTAATATTTGTTCACAAAATTCACTTCAATTTATATTATTATTAATTAATTCAAAGTTAATTCAAAATTAATATTATTTTTAATTTAATTTTAAATAATTTAATAAATAATATCTCTTTCACTGATTGCAGGTATATCTCAATATTTGTCTTCAAAATTGATTAAAGTATTAATAAATACTGAAATTAAATAAATATATAATTCGTTCGACAAATAAATACTTAATTATAATAATCACTGAAGAAGTAGTCCGACAGTCGGTTATGGATTCGTCTGATGGGACTATCGATTGGACACAATTTGTGTTATGTGTCCACCAATTGATTCAAAAATCGGAAAAAGTGGGCGACGGTTGGGTTCGGCGACACTTTTCGGTAAGCAATTGGTTTGTTGTCTTCTGTTGTATTAAACGATGACTGGAGTGAGCGGTTCCTCGCAATCAAAGCAATCGATTTTTGGATTGTTTTCACTCAAAATATCCAAAATATTTGTCTAAATTGTAGTCAAAGCCCGATATAAGAGCTGTTATGGCATTAATTGCTTTTTGATTAAACAAAATCCAATTTTTAGTCATATTTTGATTCAATTTTAGTGCTTTCAATGGTTAGACGTTTTGCTGTTAGTGTTCACTCTCTGTCTGACAACTGGTGAGTGAATGTCTGTTCCCTCCTTTCTGTGCTTCACTTTACAAGTACTGAATCTTTGGTACACTTTATGCGAGCGTTTTATTTCTCTTCGTTAGAGACCAGAGACTGGTTTTGCAATGCATACAACCAATGGTAACATCCATTCATACCATAGGGATGACAGCTTCCAACCAGTGCTCAAAATTGTCAGTTCTCTTGACTCTAAACCAGAGCTCAATGCAGAGCCGGCACTGTTCAGGCACTACACCTAAACAATCGAATGCAGCGCTCGATTCATACCAACACTACTACACTACCTCTCCGTATATCTCACTGAATAACCGGCTTTCCTTAATTACCGCTTTATTTATTAAATAACCCATCAAATAAACTTAAATGGAATATTTCAATAGAAATTATATTATCTTCTTTGTTTATCGAAGTTACCAAATTCATATTTTTCAATTTAACGTCAATACATTCAGCAAATAATCAGAGATGGTCGATATTTTTGGTTCTAGAAAGTATATATTGTTATTCTATTCGGCAAAGAATATACGTTAAATTTTTATAAAATAATTAACAAATTAAGCTGCAATTTCTTATTGAGAGTAATCAACTTTATTTCATTAATTTTTTTTGTGAAAGATAGTTATATAGTTACCCACCTCTAACCATACCTGAAAATAATGATATAATAACTGATAAAATAAGTAAAAATAAGATAAGACTAACAAATCTATGATGTAATTCATAAGTCAGAAACCTTATGAATTAAAAGAGTTATCAAACAATTAGTTTGGAAAATATACCACTATTTATGACAAACATTTTGAATGCATTCAATTGTATAATTAATATATGAATGATATACTACTTAAGTGATCCATTTATACATTATTTTAATTCTCTTTAATTTAAAATTTAAAGAATTTTTGATTTATTTTGAATCAAAAAATGGAGTAATAGTGTACTTATTTTCCACTATTATAGAAGGCTTCTCTTCGGCAGCAGTTTTTACTCCATAGCAGATCGAGTGCTTCGGGTCTCTCCTACATTCAATGTTGCCATTGGCGAGGGAGTACTGCATGTCTGTCCAACATGACTGTGCGCGCGTCTCTTTCTCTCAATATCTCTCTCAGCAACTCTCGCAGTCTCTCTCTATCCGAGTCTTTCTCTTCTGTATGCCTCCCTCTCATAGGTCTCTCCCTCTCTCTCTCATACGAAAAATAATTTATAAGAACACAATTTCAACGTATATGTGCACTGACTTCAGACCCAACCCACTATAAGGGACACAACAATTTCCAGTCTAAACTAGCCTTGACCCTACCTGGACTCGACCCCATCCCCACTACAGCATAACGAGAATATTTTAATCATAACTTCGCCTTTGATTTAAGCACTAATTTAGAGGACATTCATTGATTTGATCCACTTTTGAGCCATTGATTGAATTTGAGAATAATTTTGAGTAAAAGTCAAATACTTTTCGATAATAAATAAATGAACCGAAAATTTGAGTGAATTTTTGTTTTTCGCTAAATTATGCCTAAAATCTAAGTTCACTCAAATTCTAGCGTTTAATTGAAAAAAGGAATTCAATACTGACTTCTCTACTCCTAACACATCGCCTGAAGGGAGTGTTGGGTCCAAGTGTTAGAATAGAGTGATATTGTCGACTATTTTATCGTTTTTTGTGTGAAATTTGTTAATATTTTTTGATTTGTTTGACGAAACGACAAATTTTCACTCAAGAGTAGAATTTTTGACAAATTCTTACCACAAATAATACGACAAAAATTGGGTGTTTTCTCAAATCAAAACGAGTTCACTAAAGTTGCTCCTAAGAGGAGGCCCACAATGTGTAGCTTTTCAACCAATTGTGCGCCAAATGTTGATTCAAATTATCTTTATTTTAGTCTAAGATTCAAATTGAGCTCAAATTTTTCCATTAATGGATAGATTTTCTGCTCACAATGGAAATACTCGAGGTACTTTTCTAGGGGCTTTTATGATATATAGAACTGGTGGAACCATGTTAAATCATAATAATTTGAATAAATTATCTCTGCTAACGTAGGTGGAATTTGAAATATTAGTCTGGGCCTATTATGCTTGGTAACACATAATAATGAAAGTTTAAACAATTATCCATTTCGTCTAATGGCTAAAGTACTTGCCTTTGAATAGAAAAGTGCATCGAATCCAATCTGTTTTTAATATTTTTTTGAAAATGTTTTTTCAATTGAACATGATTATTGAAACTTCAATCAATAAAAATCTCAATCTTGCCATTTAATTATTGAATAATCATAATCAAAAAAGTACAATAATCATGTTCAATTGAAAAAAAAACATTTTTAAAAAAGATTAAAAATAGATTGGATTCGATGCCTCCACTTTTCAATTCAAAGGCAAGTACTTTAGCCATTAGAAGAACTGGCTTATTGTTTAACATTTCATTATAGCGAGTTATCTTGCATAGATTCTTAATCCCATAAAAAATATCAAATCCGTTAGCAGAGATTATTTATTCAAAGTATCATGAATTAATATGGTTCCACCAGTTCTATCTATTATAAAAGTCCCTAGCAAATTAGAAGAAGAAACCCCATTGTCAGTTGATCAATGATCACCATCAACAACATCAACAGTATGAACAATAAGAACTGTATGAACTGTATGAATTGTATGAACATGCTCATTTTGTTTATATAGTTTTTTTTCCAATTGTGAACCATATTTCTCCTGACATTCAATTTTGTCTCAAATGATGAAAAGTTTAGTTTTATCGATAAAATATCGACGTTAATCATTTGCACGATTTAGTTACACAACAAATATAGTGAGGCACACATTAAAACACATACATTGTATCATACTCATTCTCATACTCATTCTCATTCTCATTCTCATTAAATAAGTTGCAGAATATTCTTTAATAAATTGTTTGAATGTTAATTTATTTTGAATTTAATTTATTATGAATTAATTTATTGAATAATTTGTGAAAAATAGTAAAATTATTCGATTATTTCAATGAATTGTTTCTCATTTATTGATTTGATTGCAACAAATATTGACAAAAATGTATGAATAGATTAATAGTTTATTTGTTTTTACTTGTTTTGTAAGTTTCTATTGGTTTGTGATTAAAAATATTCGGAATTCATTGATATTCCATTGAATTTGTGATCAATAGATTTGATTCGTAAATAAATTCAATGAAAGCGTCATATTTAGTGATAAAAGTGATCCGATATTAATATGGTTTGAATTGTCGTCGTTTTGGCGATTAATCACTATTAGAGCTGAGGCTTAGCTTTTGGGTCAACACATCTGACAGCAGATGATTGACTCAACTGATAACCATTGATATCAACTCTTTTGTAATCAAACTAAAAAAAGGTGTTTCGACTCTAATCACACCTGTATTTAAATCCGAGTCAGAGATCAGCATTAAATATGTTAGTTATTTGTTTAAACTATGTCTGGTTTTGTCCTATCTATCTATTTTTATCTTTTTTATCTTGCTAGATATTTTTGGGTCATTTAATTATATAATAGTTTTCTTTATCCACATTTCATATTATTCAGCGATTTTTGGCGATCACTGCAGCAGTTATTCATTAAACTTAAGATTTGATTTATTTACTCAGTTATAGCATATTGTAAATCGAGGGTTAATTTTATAGGTCGAATGATTCTTATTTTATTTTAATCATTTTATTTATCCAAATATATTGAAGTAAATTAATTGATTTAATTTAATTTAAAATCAAATTCTTTGCTTTTATTCAACGATTTCTCAACTTATTTCAGTTTTTGTGTCTTTTTTGGCAATTCCTCTGAGATTTGTCTCCAAATTAAGTTTTTCTCTCAGACACTTCGTGATTATGTCTTATGTATGGTTAGAATGCAAGAAAATGTCTGATAAAATGTCCATCTCATTCAATAACCACTCAATATAATCGATAATGTATTTTAGTCCTCAAAATTAAAGAATAATATTTAAACGATTATCTCATTTATATATATTTAAGTGAAATGAAATCACATAATTTTAGTCACACTCTTTTCCGTACAATTTTCCCTTGTTTTTGATTTTGTAGAATTGTATGATTATTTAAATTGATCGCTAAAACATATCGGAAACAAATCTTGAGATATATTCATAGCTATTGATAACAAAGTGAGTCATTTCACTAAAATAAGGAAACTTTTTGAACCAAAAAACAAATGATTTGTAAAAAAATCGACGAAAATAGTGTTAAGACTTATCTTAATATAATTATTCAATTTTTTATACTTTTTATGGCAATGAATAAAACGCATGATTTGGCACAGAATATGTTTTTATAGATATATTTGATATTTTCATTAATTTATACATTTTTGTCAAAACTAAACCCAATATTACTTTTATTTTTGTTTTCTGCAAAAATTCACTTTTTATCGATCAGTTTAGCCGTAAAATAGTCTTCAATTATCTGATTATCGTTTACTACAGAAACCAAATAAAATTAAATGAATCAAAAGTTTATTAAATAATATTAACAAAATTAATTCAGATTTTTAATTCCTCAACAAAAATATTATATTTCACTGAATTTGATTCCAACGAATAATTGATAATTTGGACAAATTGGACATCAAATGTACATTAATTATACATTAATTGTACGTTAATTGTACATTAATTGTACAAGGTCATTTATTCTAAATTCACTCTTTATTAGAGTTTTTAATTGAGTTTTTCCTCAAACGGTTTACAAATAGTTAAAAAATGCAAATTTATTCTTATAAAAGGATGATCTGTCTCATTCTCATTCTCATTCACATTCTCGCTGTCGTTTCCAATGCCTCTAATTCTTAAGAATATTTTCAATTATTGTGGTCTGAGTCGACATCTATTGTCTCATTTTTAAACCCAATGAATCAAATCTATTGAATACAAACATTTGACATAAACAAGATTTTTGTTGAATCAAATAAAGTGATGTCTTCTACTGATATGTCTACTCATTCAGAACCAAAGCGAAGAATTCTGAGTCAAAGTGATATTGAATTGTGGCTAAAATGTGACGGATATAAAGATTACTTGAGTTTTATTAAACAATTAAATGAATTCGCGAAAGGAGTCCACAATAAAGCTCTTAATCGAAAGGAACAGATAACTAACGAACTGTTGATATCTGTTGTAACACTTCTCGACACACTTTCATCACTTGTCGATAAAGTGGAGCCTTTCGATGACGATAAGAACCAACGGTTTGGAAATAAGGCGTTTAGGGTTTGGTTCAGTGAAATGCAGTCCGAAGTGGAGACACATCTCAACCAAATTCTCGACTCTTCTGAAGCCATAGAACTGAAGCCATATTTAGTGGACTCTTTTGGAAACGAACAGCGCATTGATTACGGGACCGGACATGAGATGTGTTTCGTTATCTTTTTGATGGGTTTATATAAATTGAAATTAATTAATACTTCCGAAGAAGTTCTTAACAAAGATGTGGTGCGGGATCTGAGCCATCAATTGCTGACTATTTTCGGTGTCGTATATCTACCTCTGGTTCGCAAAATCCAATTGCGATACCGCTTAGAACCGGCCGGAAGTCACGGAGCCTTCTCTTTGGATGACTTTCAGTTCCTACCGTTTTATTTCGGTTCCGCACAACTGATCGGTCACTCAGACATTGAACCGCATTCATTCCCCGACTTAGAAGTGTCCAAAAAATATAAAGACGATTATCTCTTCTATTCTGCCATTAATTTCATACATGAGGTTAAAAAAGGACCCTTTGCTGAACACTCAAACCAATTGTGGAACATCTCGGGAGTGGACGACTGGTCTAAAATAAATCGGGGATTACTTAAGATGTATATCACTGAGTATTTGCCAAAATTTCCAATCGTTCAGCACTTATTCTTCGGAAAAAGAGTCTTAGTTTTCAAATGAATTTCTTTTTAATACAAATTCGATAAAAACACTAAAAATCACTTAAAAGTCGCGAATAATTGATTCGTAAATAATAATGATTTTCAATAAATACTTATATTTTGTATTTAATTATTATTTTATTGAATTTTATGTCATTTCTTATTCAAACTCATCTATAAAATGAACATAATTTTCAATTTTAATGTATTTTACTTTGAATTTGAATAAATTCATTGAAATTAATGAACAGTTTATTTCAAAGAGTATATACCTCTCACTCAGTCAGTCATCAATTGAATTAGTTTTCGTTAATTTTATTGAATTTAATAATAATTTGTTTTAATTAAAGGATGAAATTGGAGGCATTTATTTGTCAAAAACTCTCTATAAATCCGAACCAAACTCTCAAACATGTGATGAAAGCAATCAATTGGAAGAGAATCCGAGTGATTGTATGGATCCTCAGGAAGCCAGTGGTCTGTCCTCACAAAATATCATCAAATTTGAATATCATATCGTTTATAGCATAAGCTATTCCGTTCCTGTCCTCTATTTTAATGCAAACAAATCAGGTGACAATTAATATATAATTATATAAACTCTTCTTTTTTAAGTTATAAAACTGACCTCAACTATAGATAACTAATATTTATGTCAAACAAATTCAATTCTACGCCAAAAGCCTGTAATAAAAATCTAAAATTATCTCAATTTGTTTGAAAAGATGGAACTCTTATTAAATTGAAGGACATTTGGAAATGGGTTCCAAAGTTATACAAATCTGAAGAATCTGAAACTGAAGTCGAGATAAGAGATGATTCTGATCTCTATAGACATTTGGGTTCAATATTGACACAAATGGTTAGCATTTCATTAAAGTATTTCCTGATTTTTATTCAAACAATAATTTAATGAATTTTGTTATGAAATTGTATTTAGAAAAAGCACTGAAAATAGTTTTTGTATCGATAGGAACACCCATTACTGATGCTTCCCTTCTATTGCATCCATCCGTGCCATACGTCAACACTAATGAAGAATATTTTTGGAACAAATGATTCAAAAGACAATCGATTGGCGATAGAGAAACCAAATTATTTGATCAGTTGGTTGAGTACAATGGGACCAATGGTTGGCCTTCGCGTGAGCTTAGAGTACGCAAAATAAGTCAATAAAACGGAATGTTTTGCTTTTTTTTCATCAAATTTATGACAAATTTCTTTAAAAATAAAAAACAAATGATTTTTCGAAACAAAATTTATTCGAAATATTATTTACAGAAAATTCAAATAAAAGACAATTTGTTTTGTTTTGAATAGATTTAGAGTAAGAGTCGGTGTCTTAGTCTGTGCTTTAAATTAATAATTGCATATCAAATGGCAAACAATGAGTCTCTTTGAAAATCTATGGTTTAATTGATTGATATTTTAGTCTAAAAAAATAAAAATAATTTTTTGAGAAAAATAATAAAACTTTTAAAATAAGACTCTTTTTAGAGCTTTAAATGGTTTTCGGAAATTCGATCAAAACTTTAATAATCTTTTTATACAAACAGTTATTTTCGATTAAAAAGTTTAGAATAAAGAAATCTTTAACGAAAAGTATTGGAAAAAAGGATCGGCTAATGACTAGTGAAACAGTTGTCTTACATATAATCAGAATATAAGTCTTACAAATCGAGTGAAAGTGTGTTTCCCTAACAAAACGAATATTTTTTGTTCCATTAGTTTTATTAGAGACACAACGCTTGGGATCGATATTAGTATTGATTACAATTACTTCATTCAATTCATATAAAAATTGTTTGAAAACATTATTTTCTTTAATCAAATCATTGGATCCGATGTTTTAATCTCTTTGATTATAATATCATTTGATTTAAAATTAAAAATAATTGAAATAATTGACAAAAAAATAAATAATGGCTAAAAAATTAAGTCATTTAAGAGAGTTATTAACAATAAATCGATTAAAGAAAATAAAAAAAAAACATTTCTTTTATATTATGCGACAAAAAATCAATAAATTATTGAAAGAAAGAGATTTAAAGTTCACTAAAAAACATTATTACTTTTGGAACGACATTTTAATTGTACTTTTGCTAAGAAATCGACAAATCTTTGAGATTAAACCCAAATTTATATTCAAATGATTTGTTTTTTGTCAAATTATCTGAAACTCTGAACTAAATTGAGATTTCGATCAATGATTTGTCGCTTTGAGAAAGAGTTTTGAGTATTTCTTTTGGGAACTGTTCTGTTCTGTTCATCATTGAGGAAGAGATAAACAAAATTTGATCGAAATATAGTTATAATCAGACCATTGATTGTTGAGATAATCGCAACTTATGTTCAGATGTCAGACACGACAAAAAAAGACAAACATTTCAGACAAAAAAGCGTCTGATAATAGATAAGCACTTCAGGCGTTCCAAACATTTGCTTCACTTTTCATTAAAATGAAAATAAATTAAAAATAAATATTTTTTATAAAATAAATGCCTTTTCTTCACATAATTCACGCCTTTTTAAAAACAGATCTATTTTTAACGGAGTCTTGTCTTCGGATGTCTTGGAGTGAGAAGTGTTTAACACAACCGAAAGCTTTTACACACAATTAAAATGGAGTTCAATTCGATGTCTTGGAAGTGATTCACAAATATTTGGTCACTTAATACCATTCAATCTAATCATAGGTTAAATCAAATGAACGCTCATTTGTGGCCACAGTTTTCAACACAATATTCTGTCAATTAATTCGATTTGATTTTCGACTAAAGAGAAGATTAATTGAAAACTAAAACATCCATTGATTTAAGTTTCACTTAATTCACAAAAAAAATATTTAAAAACTGAATGCAATTGAAATGCATTTCAAATGCAATGATTAATAGATCCGTCGATTTGAGTTTTGATGAGTTTGTTGTATAAAATTAAATAATTTGTGTCTTCAATAGACTGCCACTGATTTATATCATTCATATATAAGTATAGAATATATATACAAATAGAGGATATTTGAGGCACTTTTCTTGTAAATAAGGAAACAGTTTTCGGAGTTTTCAGTCAAATATTGACCAAATTTTGAGACAACAAAACGAAGCCATAGAAGTGATGCTATAATTTTGTTTTCACTTCTTCTGCGATTCCGCCCCACTTTAACTTGAAAGTACCGGTTCTCCACTTAATGTCGGGCTCCCAGAGGGCTCTAATAAAAAGGATGAACGCACAGCACTCTCTTAACATCCAGGCGACCACAAAGTCAGTCTTACTGAATGGTATCGAACCGTTCTATTGATTGCAAGACATATAAGTAAACATATATTAAGAGTGAATCGAAAGTCACTCAAATCGATGAATACATTAATATTTGTTTAATGAAATGTTAGTGAAATGACTGACAAGATATCAAGAGTTATCAAAAATAACAGACAGACCTGGACTATACACAGAAGAACATAATCGAGTAAAAACCATAACAACATATGGAATAAGTAGACCGCGAATGGATCGAATTGGAACAGGTAGTTGAGGGCCCAGGCGGCCAATACCCCCAACATTAAGCACTCGGATAGCGGTTCTAATAATATCATGTGTGGAATCATAGCTATTCGGAGTTTGGCCCATCTGTTACCACAAACAAACAATTTATACATTATTTGCTTTTAGATAACTATTTGAAGGATTTATATTAGAATTGATATTAAATTAAATATAAATAAACGACTCATTCATTCATTCATTCATTAAGTCTTAATTCAAAACATATTATAGTAATTAAAGTAATAAATCACTCAAAATAACTGATTATTTAATAGACATTTGATAACTATCTTCAGACGTGTTTGGGTTTACAAAAGGCGATAAAAAGGTCATATCGAAGAAGAAAAGCAAATAATTGATAATTAAATATTCATATAATGTCTTCAAATAGAGTTAATTATAAAACATTTAATCAAAGAATAAATTAATCGAAATATCGTTTGACTCAAAAAACTACAAAATCATAGTCTTTTGGCATAAAATCTATCAATAAATCAATTCTTATATAAAACCATATTTTATGGAAACATTTATTATAATATCGAATACCAAATAAATGAGTAATGAAATGATTGAATACCTGGTAATTCTGTGTTGGAATGAGTCGATGTCTGCAGTGCATGAGTTTTGCCACGCGGGCTGTGAACTGATTCGTAGTTTATATCCACTAATAATTAGATAATCGATAAGACATAAGACATTTGATATGAGATTTGAGTCTCGAATATATGATATACCGATCAGTGAATGATTTGGCGAAAAAGAAATCTTCGGCTAAGTATTGACCAAATGCTGCGATACCTCCGACTTCGTCGAGCAGTTTCTTTCTCATTAGCGCAGACATACCGGTCGGACAGTTGATTCGCATGAAGTCGGCTGAAAGATAAATGCGGGCGTGTGCTGTCCCAAAATAGACCTGTGCATTCATATAACACATTCAACATTAGATGAAACTCCATTTAAAAAGAATTCACACTTTTTCAAGAACTGAAGGAAAGCCTTTCCTATCGCATACGAATGGCATTTGATGGACTAACGCCACCTCTTCTGTCATCGATGACACCATATCTAAGAGAGTGTCCTCTTTCACTGAAATTCAAAGCAATAGTAGAATCAAAACAACTAATAATAAACAAATTGAGTGAAGACGTACTTCTGATACCGCTGTCAGATATGAGAATGAGGTCATACTTTGCTGCCTCATATCCCGGTTGCATATTATTGATCTTAGGATTGACTCCAACTTTTGCGCCACCGATAAAAAGTTTTGCATCAACTTCAGGGTATTTGTCAATGAGTCGGTTGACAAACATTATGGCCGCGTCTTTGTCGTCGTGAATGCAGAACAAGAGTTCGAACTATAATTTGGATATAATTTAAATGAAAAACACTTTTCTATAAAAATATTAAATAAAAGGAAAATCAGATAAAAATCAAAACTTTTTGTAGATTTCAATCATTAAAAGCGATTAAAAAGAAAATTAAACACTAATTCAAAGTCAAATATTAATTATATAATTAAAGTAAAGAATGGGAGGAATGAGAGACCCATTATTGGACTCAACGATGAAAAATATTTTCAACTATTGATTAACGATTAGATTGCATGCAATGAATGTAATGTCGACAATATGTCTGAGAAATCGTGAATTCATATGAGACGCTCATTTAGACGTATTGAGAGGTATTGTGCAGTAATTGTGCACTTCTATGGAATGACCAATAGTTACGAGTAAATCATTTAATAGAATAATATCTCAAATGAAATCAAATGTAAAAATCATAAATACAACAAAAGTGAGGCCAAGATATGTATATCTTCGACATTAAGGGAAAAATATGTGATTTAATGCAAAACTCGTTATTTTGTCAGAAAAAACATGTCTTATGTCAGAGAAGCTGACGATTATTGCCTCACAGAAAGACGAGAGTAATATGAGTGCAAACATTTACTTTCGATTTCAAGAGAAATTAGTTTTGGATTACAAAACAAAATACAATAGAAATCCAATAAAAACATATCTTTCACATATAATTAAGAATTTAGTGTATTTAACTCATTTGGCGCTAATAATGAATGAAAGGCACAAAACTTGTTGTACTCATCATTTTTGCTCTGAATATGGCTTTAATTCTAATTAAAATAATAGTTACGGCTATTAATCAACTAAATGCTGGTCTAAATGGAGAGACATATGAAAGCAAATGAATAATAATTGCATTTCTGTTAAGAAACAACTCTTAGAATAACATTATTTTTTGAATTAAATTAACGATAGTTTAGGAATTTGGGCACAAAATTCACTTAACATCTGTTGAGAGCTATATTTGAGTGAAATATATGGCAAAACACTTAAAATAATTCACAGAATATTAGTTTTGAATAATATATCGAAAACTGAATTAAATTCTGTTATTTCATTGTTTGACACTTTTGTTGATATCATATGAAATTCAATACGAGTTTTGATATCTTTTTGTCCAATAATTTGTTTATAAATAATAATCCAAAGTATTTCTAATAAAATGAGTCATTTGTTATTAGGAGTGAATATTAAGGAAATTAATCACAATTTGGAGGAAAGTTTGTCTACAAAAGTGATTAAAAGTAATATACGTTCAAATATTGGGAAAACATTGAATCAAATGTTAGTAATAATTGTTTTGATGTCTAATACCTGAGGATAATTCATCGTAAAAAATGACTCCAAATTGGAGAAGAGGTTGGGATCAATACCGACCAACGGCTTGATTATGGATACGCCTGGAAGTGGTGTTTCGGTGCCGGCGTTCAGTTCACACTTTTTGTAGAGCTTTCGTTTGCTTTCAAAACAAATCATTTATTAATCATTTATTTATTTTATTATTTTATAAATCATTTTAATTAAGAATTTATTAAATAAAAAGACTTTAAATTCAATGAAATAATTAAATTAATTAAAATGTATATAAAGTAATAGAAATAATAGGGAAAGTGTAGACAAACCCATTAAAGATTGCCATCAAATGCATAAACCATACGAAAAGCCATCCGCCGACACAGAAAACGGCCAATCCATACAAGGAATGGGATAGCATTGATGCCATCGATGGCAATGGATGGTCAGTGCGATCGCCGCTACTCAGGTATTGGACGAAAAAAGGGTCGTTTCAGCGGTATTTCATCGCCGATACGTTACTCACAAAACTGACGACTGTCTCAGCGCTGAGAGAGTGAGAGTCAGTCAATGAGAGAACCGCACAAATATGTCAATGCGGTCGTCATGACTACCATTACCAGACACACCTCTAAAGCAGGTTTTCCACAGTTTTAAACCAACACTCCTTTCAGGCCATCAATTAAATTCCAAATCAATTACTTTCATTATTTTCATAATTAAAAATTCATTTCAAACAAAAGTATTTTATGTCAAACCAAACGTCTTTATGTTTTCAATAGTCTCCTCTCCTTCTCCCTCTCTTTCTCTCTAACTTCTCATTGGCATCAATACAATCCACTCATTGAAAGTAGGAGACCCTGAGAATGAATGCCTGTCTGTCCGCCAATTATTCGATAATAGGTCCACTTTTGCAGCAATTAATCAAAGTCAGAGACTCAGAGTGTTTTTGGGAAAGAGCTTTAATTTTATCCTCAATTTTGGCTAAAAATTCTTAAGACTTAAATAAATTTCTGCCAAAAGTCAGGACTGAATAAATACTACAAATATTTGTTTGAAATATATTCTATTCTTCAGTGGTATGTAAAGTAATGCAAGAATTTGAGCCAAAAATACTAAAATTATTGGATTTTCCTTTTATTTATCTAATGGTTTGTCGACTGAATTAATTTCCGTTACTTTAATAATGAATCGAAAATTAATAAGAATTAAATGTTTTCAATAAAATATAAGTCTTTTAATAATTAAAGCAAACATTGAATTCAGAGATAATTAAAGTAATAATAATCAGAATCTGCTTTCAATCGATTTATTTTTTGCAGTAAAACTAAAGTCAAAGTAATTGTAATATAAATTGAATGCCATTTGTTTTGGAAGTTTCTCCAACTCTGGGTTTTGTGTCAATAAAAGTGAAGGAATGTTACAAAAATAGAGCTCAAACTCTCTTAAGTCTCTCTTAAATCGCTTTATTTATTAGAAATGGTTTCGCATTTCAGACACAAAATAAATACAATTGTATTCTATTGGAGTCGAAAGTCATCGAATTCTTCCTCAGATTTGCATTTTATTCGAACGAATTCCAAATTGTCTTTCAATTCATCAGTCAATTGATTGCAAGAGTCGTTAGAATTGATTAAATGGTCTGATCTTCTGTTTTGTGGCGAATAACTGAGCGATTCTTTGTCGAAATAAAGGGGAACTTTTCCAAGATCTCCGTCCCATCGATTTTTAGTGATTTCTATATACTTTTGACAGCGATATGAAGACAAGAACTTATTTTGCAAAATCATAACGTTGTCCGCCTCCTGAGCAGCCTTTGCGCCGCCGAATATCGAATTATTGTTCAATTCATTCATATCGTCTTCTTTTCGGGGATGCATAACAAGTGATACGTGACAGTCCTCTTTTGTCGCAAATTTACGGAATCTGTCCAAAACCAAGTCCTGGTGCCAAAACCTATTATTAATATTCTTCTGAATGGATCCCAACATAAACTGAATGTTGTCTACAATCACGTGCTTAATATCGTGGACATACACCGCGTGAGACATCGCAGACAAGACTTTATCGATTGATTCCTGTCCGTGAAATGTCATGAAATAAAGGGGCAGTTCTTCGAGTTTGTCGGCCCAGAGATCGAATTCATTTAAATGTTTGGCAATTGGTTTCTCTGCGAACTGAGTTAACATCATTTTTGCCAAACGAACGTTCTTTACCTCAAAACTACCCCATAGAGTGCGGACCCCCTGACTGCACAAATCTAAAGAATATTCTGACATAAAAGTAGTTTTTCCGCAACCGGTCGGTCCCGTAAAAACTGTTAATTCCCCACTTCTGTGTCCTTTTAATAATTGATTCATTTCTGGATATCGCTTCCACTGAACTCCAGCACAGAGCGGGTCTTTGATCTCTGAGAGAATGGCCTGACGTAGAGAATTGAATGTTGTTATCAAAGGAGAAGATATTTGTTGCGAAGAATCCAAATATTTATTTAGTTTTGATTTGCATTTCAGTGCTTCCAATGGCGTCAAGTATTCGCTCATACCTCTTGAACCCACAAAATAACAGCGCTTTTCGTCTAACTTTCGGGAAAAGATTTTTGCTGAACCCAAGTCTTTGGTAGAACTTGAGAACCAAATAGTGATCTGTTTTAAGTAAATTAATTGTTTTCTTATTTAAATAAAGTTATAATTATTTTCTTCAAATGTTTGAAACAAAGGAATAAATATTACTTTTTTGAATTTCTCAAAGAATGGCAACACTTCCGGACGTAAGTTCTTTGAGAGGCTATTCGATGGCACTGAAACCGAAGGAATGCTTGTTTGCTGAGTGACAGCCATAGCATCGAGAGGTGAATCAGTTATTACTAATTCATCAAAAGAACAGTCATTTAGAAAGTGTTGATTCAAACCAAAGACAGCGAGTTTTGGATCGTTTGGCACTAATTTCTCAATAAATTTGTTTATATTTTCACTTCCTTTGATGTCTTCACTCAATTCAATCACTTTAATGGCATTAATCTTATTCCTATCGAAACAACTTTTGTAAGGAATTAACAGTTGTTTTACGTCTTTTGAAAAACAAATTCCAAAGTATTTAAGACTTTCTTTTGTAAAACAATTCAATTCAAACTTATTTCTGACAAAATTCAGCTCTTCTTCACTCAATTCATCGATTGTTAGACTGTTTTCCATTATTTGATTCAATTCTTTGACAGTATTTTGATCGCCAAACAAATCGTTGTTAACCTCTGGTAAAGGTTTTTCAGATTTATTAGATTTTCGACTTCGAAGGTTTGTAATCAATTCAATAAAACTGATCCAATTGCCAGACGTCTCACAAGAAAAGCAAATAAAGTTTGAGGTCTTTTTGTTGATAAACAATTTAGAATCAATCGATTCATTTATTGAGTTCAATGGTTTTGCCCGCGACTGACAGAATGGACAGTCTATTGAAAGACAAGTTCGTCCAATAGTTGTCTTAAGTTTTCGATTCTGAAGAAATTTTTTCATTTCAGTGACAGTCAAAGAGAAGGCCGTTTCGTTGATATCTAATGACTCAATCAAATCAGTTTTAGTATCAATACTTATTACGGAAGTATTATTCCTTTTCTTCGGATTGTCATTAATTTTATGACTAATTAAATGTTTTTCATTTGACTTAATCTTGTTTTTAGGAGTTTTTCCACTTTTATCGGTTGTGTTAATAAAACGTGTGAAGTAACCAATATTTGCAACAACTTTAGTCTTAAACAAATTTGAATCAAATTGACTTTCTTTGATTGTATTACCGATAATACGATAAAAACGATAATTAAATAATTTACTCATTTTTAACACTAATTTTGTTTACTTTTTAGAGTTGTTGTGAATAAACATTGAATTCAAAACATTGAGAGACCTCTGAATTGGCGGCAAATCTGTAGTAAATTACGTCAAAAAGGGATCTCTTTTTGATCAACAAATGAGTTGACTTCAACCTTGAGTTCAATACGAGTCTCGACATTGAAATCCAATCGTCGTTTTGAGCCAAAAGAGAGACATCTATTGTCTTAAAATATTCTTCGAATGAAGGGTTGGGCCAATTGTTTTGATTTGTCGTCAATCGATGTTTGTATTGATTCGGTCAACAAATTAGGGTTTAAATAGTGGTTAAACCGATTGTCAACAATGAGGCCATTAGTTCCTTCTCAGCAGAAGTTGGCCGAAAAGCTGACAATTCTTAATGATAGAGGGGTCGGAATGTTGACCAGGATTTACAACATTAAAAAGGTTTGTCTAATGTTTTGATTTTTTGAATCTATTTTCCGATATATCTTAAGGCCTGCGGAGATTCCAAGTCGAAGCCGTCTTTTTTGTCGGATAAGACATTAGAGTCGGCCATAAAACATGTGGTTCGCCGGTTCCCCAACACTGACATCAGAAGCAATAATGTAATGGTTTTCCTCTAAATTCAAAAACTGATGAATTGTTTATATAATTAGAACCAATTGGCGGCAGTTTTTAACATAAGACAAGACATTATGAAGTCTTTGTCTCTTTATTACTACACTTTTGTCGATTTACTTGATTTCAAAGATCATGTGAGCGAACTGTTGACGACAATGGATGCCTGTCAGCTACAGCTCGATATCGTATGTCTTTCACTCAAAGCCTCTCTTTTCCTGATTTTAATCATTGATTTCAAAGGAATTCAATTTTGATGTCACGAAAGCATATTTAGATCTAATCGTCACTTATGTCTCACTAATGATACTACTGTCCAGAGTTGAGGACAGGAAGGCTGTGTTGGGTCTCTTTAATACGGCTCATGAGATGATTCATCAACACTCGGATAATAGTTTCCCCCGTTTGGGACAATTGATAGTTGATTACGACCCGCCCCTCAAGAAATTGTCGGAGGAGTTCATCCCTCACTCAAAGTTGTTGTGTCAGGCGTTGACATCACTTCATAAGGTCTTCCCAATGCGTAATCTTCCTGCGGATGACTGGCGAAAGTGCCAGTTACTGAGTCTTGTGGCCAATCCCTCACAAATGCTTAATCCGGCGCAAACTGATATCATTCAATGCGAATACCTTTCACTGGACGTAATGGAGAGATATATTATTTGTGAGTCTTTTCTAACACTTTATATATTCATTAATTTTACTCAAAATATGACTCATTTTTCGATTCATTTCTCACTCTTTACTCAAATCTTACAAATGTTTAGAAGTGATGTAAAAGAGAGAGACATTCATATATGACTCAAATCTATCCCATATTTGTCTTATTTTTGTATTACTTTCAAACAATAGACGGCTTTCTGCTCATCCATCAGTACCTTAATCAGGCCATTACTCAGGAGTTGTTTACCAAAGCCCTGCACTGCGGTTGGGTTACAACTCTATTCAGAGATGAAGTTCTTCACACCCATGCATTTGTTCAGCAATACTTTGAATCACATAAGGGTTACCACAAACGTGTGTCAGAGGTTAAAGAGGCATATAATTGGGTGCTTCAGAACAGGTTTGCAATAAATTATTGAATTTCTTTGAATTGATTTCAAATATTTTTATGTATGAAAAGCGGTCACATTCATAGGGAGCGCCGCAAATATTTGCGAACAGCGCTTAAAGAGTTGGGTCTAATCCTGACTGACCAGCCCGGACTTCTCGGTCCAAAAGCACTGCTTGTTTTCATGGGACTATCATTTGCGAGGGATGAGGTTCACTGGCTTTTAAGGCATTGCGATAACCCTCCCGTACGACAGGGAAAAGTTAAATCACAATCCGATGACTTAATAGACAGACAACTTCCGGAACTACTGTTTCATATGGAAGAGTTGAGAGCATTAGTAAGAAAATACAATCAAGTGATTCAACGATATTACGTTCAATACCTGACCGGTTACGATGCGGTAGCGCTCAACCAAATTATGCAAAACGTTTCAATGATGCCCGAAGAGGACTCTATTATATTAGAGTCGGCCTATCAGGTCATCTCCAGTTTATCTGTCAAACAGGTCGAGAACAATGAATTGTTTGACTTCAGAGGTCTAAGACTCGATTGGTTTAGACTTCAGGCCTATTGTAGTGTAAATCGATATCCAATGCATTTATTCGATCAAAAAGATTTGGCGGTTCTCTTGAATATGATTGTATTCCACACTCGAATGGTTGACGACTTGGATCAGATCATTAACGAGACCTCAGATTTGTCTATATTTTGTTTTTTCAGTAAATTATTTGACGATCAGTTCCACATGTGTTTGGAATTTCCGGCACAGACTCGATATATCGTTGCATTTCCTCTTATATGTAGTCATTTCATGAACTGTACGCATGAACTTTGTCCAGAAGAGCGCCACCATATCGGTGACAGATCCCTAACAATGGTTAATGGATTTCTCGATGAAATGGCAAAAGAGGCCAAAAATATTATAACAACTATTTGTGACGAACAGTGTCTCCTCTCAGACAAATTGTTGGCCAAACACGTTGTCCCACATTTGGCACAAATTCTGAGCAAAAAGAAAAGGGAGAAAAAGAATAAAATGATTGTCGAAGAGGACAAACCCGGATCTGAGAGTTATAGAAGAAGTAGAGAGGAGTTGACGACAATGGATAAGCTTCATATGGCGCTCACAGAACTCTGTTTTGCGATCAACTATTGCGGAACTATTCTCGTTTGGGACCACACTTTCGCTCCCAGAGAGTACTTGACTCAACATTTGGAGACACGATTTAACAAAGCACTGGTGGGAATGGTTATGTATAATCCAGAGAATAATGAAATCGCAAAGCCTTCCGAACTCTTAGTTTCTGTCCGATCCTATATGAATGTCCTCCAAAGCATTGAAAATTACGTTCACATCGACATAACCCGTGTATTCAATAACGTTTTGTTACAACAAACTCAGCCTCAGGACAGTCACGGAGACAAAACCATAACAATTCTCTATACAAACTGGTATTTGGAGGTTCTATTGCGAAGAGTCAGTGCCGGACATATCTGTTATTCTCCGATTCAAAAGGCCTTCGTAACGCTTACCATCGATGGACAGATCCCTTTCAGCGCTGAAGAGTTTTCTGATGTCAACGGTTTGTCATTTCATTTGATTTGACTTCAAATTAATAAAGTATTGAATTTGTCTCAGAATTAAGAAGTTTGGCGGAACTGATCGGTCCCTATGGTATGAAGTATCTGAATGAGAGCCTCATGTGGCACATCGCCAGTCAGGTCACTGAGTTAAAGGTCTGTCTCTTCCCTTATTTTTTGATTAATGAGTTTTCAATTAATTCTTTGATTTAAGAAATTGGTTGTCATTAATAAGGATGTGTTGGTTGGCCTCCGATCTAATTATGATAAACCGGAACAAATGAAAGAGTTATTCAGAAGACTTCAAAGTGAGTCAAATCTAATGATAAATCACTGAATAGTTTGTAATTCTAATTAAAAATAACTAAATATCGAAATATTTTTCAAATGCTTTCCTCTTCTAAAAGGACCTAAAATTTCTCAAAGTATTCGCTTTTTCTTATTCTTTGAATTCTTTTAAACACTTTTTCTTAAAAACAATTTTCAAAACATTTGTCTATAAACCAGACGTCGATAGTGTTCTCCAAAGAATGTCAATAATAGGAGTAATAATCTGCTTCCGGAGTCTGGCTCAGGAAGCGCTCAATGATGTCCTCTCAGAACGTATTCCATTCCTCTTGAGTTCTGTGGTAGACTTCAAACATCACGTCCCAAATGGCGATTCAATGGTAATGTATTTGTTACTCATTTTTTTGAATTCTCTTTCTTTTGTTCATAAATTCATTTGATTTTCACTTAAACTTCTTTCACTTAAATCGACTTAAACTAAATGAAAGGTCGAAAACATCAAATTACAGGTAATTCCCTGACATTCCTCATAAGCTTTTGTCACCGCTTTTAGAGATTAGTCGCTTAAATGCTGTCCAAAATCGGATTTTTATTTATTATTAATTATAACATTCTTTAATCAAAAACAGATCGTTAGTGAGATGGCGAGTGCAACAGGACTTCCCTGTAAAGTAGACCCGGCTTTGGTCAGTGCTCTTAGATCTCAAAAATGCGGTAAAATTTGTTTTATTATATAATAAAGGATTGAAATTATGATTAACTAATGGATAATATCTATAGAATTGGGTGAAGATGAGTATCAAATCGCATGTCTTCTGATGGTATTCATTGCTGTATCGCTTCCAAAATTGGCTCGAAATGAGTCCTCTTATTATAAGCCATCGCTTGAATCGCACGCCAATAATGTTCACTGTTTAGCGCAAGCCATTAATGGGATCGCCGGCGCACTCTTCACCATTTGTGGGGTCAATGATATAGAGGAGCGTTTGAAGGAGTTCTTAGCCTTAGCTTCGAGTAGTCTTCTTCGGTTAGGACAGGAACCCGACAAAGAGATAATCAGAAATAGAGAATCAATATATCTGTTGCTCGATATGATAGTACAGGAGAGTCCGTTCCTTACTATGGATCTGTTGGAGTCGTGTTTTCCCTACGCTTTGCTCCGAAACGCATATCACGCGGTCTACAAACAGGACGGCTCCCAACTCGTCATTTGATCACATTTTTTATCCATTTTTATGGTTTTATAACAAAAAACTTTTTATATAATCATTTATTTGTAAATTTTTACTCAAAATGTTATCAAATATTAAATAAATTTTTATTTTAATTATTTATTAATTAAAATCAGTTTTAATGAAAAATCAATTAAAATATTAATCAATAATTTTATGGATCGGAAATAGTTTTAGACTTTTCTTATACTCATAAATGTCTTCAATAAAATTGTTTTTATTGTTTTTAGACTTCAAATAAGTTAATTTGAATCTCTTTGGGCTCCTATCGGAAGCCTTCATCACTTCATTATCCTTTTCTTTTGATTTTTCTGATTTTAGTTCTTTTCCATCGAATGTCAAACATTCAGCCAATGATTTGGTTCCGTTTCCGACGACCTGTTCAGTCAACACAACACACAATATATTGAATAAATGGTAAATGAATTGTAGAGTTGTTCTGTCAATACATACCTGAATACTTAATTTGCGTTTCTTTTGCTGGTCTTTAAGTACTTGAGTACACGACCACTCTTTGAACTCTTTGAATGTCACCTAAAATGAGATAAAAAGTTAAGAATTTTGAGAAAAAAGTTTTGTTTGAATACCTTTTCTAAACATTTGATTTCTTTTTGCAAACGATCGAAACAATAAGAAAAAGACATCAATTCATTCCAATTGCGGTTAAACTCTTCACTCAATTGAAGATCGGGTGACTTCTTGTTAGTAATGATGGAAGTGATGTGATTTTTGAACGTTTCTTCTTTCATATGAATGATGTGTTCGACCATTAATTTAAGGAAATTTTCAATTCTATTGTCAACAAAACTACAGTCAAACTCATTGCCAGAACTGTTAACAGAAACTCCATAACCACTGATTCCATTAGTGTCGTAGTCATGAGGGCCCACGTGATAACCCAAACCTTCTTTTGTTCTCAAAGTGTTAAAACAGGGCTCTTCCATAACAGAGGTCAGGAGGGAAACCATACATTGCAAGCGTATATCCGCCGGAAATAATTGATAGTAATTAGTGATCGAAGAGTTCTTATTGGTTGAGGAGAGGCTCTTCACTCGACAGGAATGGTCTCCAATTGGGATTTGAGCCGTAAATAGTTTTGGTTCTTCGAGAGCTCCCGATTGAGAGTTGAGACCAAATATTGTTTCAGTTTTTGTCATTAAATCAATTGATTCTTCTTTAGTGAAGTTTCCCTGAATTAAGGCTTCGATATAAAAGTTTGAAAATAATTTCTTAAGAAAATCTTTGAGCTTATTTTGGTCAACACTCTGGAGGGCATCCCTTTTACTCAGGGAATTGCGGAATCTGTGGCCCAAAATTGTGAGTCTTATGGAACGGCTTAAAGTGGACGGATCTACAAATGCGTTGTGATATGCTTTCGACAAATTCTTCTTTATATCAGAGAAAACATTGTCTTCGACTTCAAATCCAATCATTTTTGTGATAATAGTCTCCAAAAGAACGTTAAGCTTATGATTGAATCCACTGATGGTTATTACGAGACCAGAAGCCGAAGGAGAGAGACGCCAATGAAGTCCCGCTAAAGTGGCCGCATATGTCTCTTCACTGAGCTTTTGATTTAAGATCTCAACCAAGAGATCAGTTATTACTGTACTTTCAATTGACTCATAAATGTGTGGAGAAATCAAATGTAGTTTAATGATAGCCTTCGGAAGTTTGAACTTCTCATCAAATTTGTGCCAAACTTTTAACCGATTTTTGTCTAATATTTTTGTCGGATATAACGATCCGTTCTTTTCATTCACTTCTTTGATCGTGAAATCGGTGGCAATAAAGGGATTCGGTTCCGGAAAGTGAAAACGTGTCGACTTATCGGGAAGTTTCGACTCAACTGATAACCACTGTTCGGGTACTTCCATTGCTTTGTATTTAGTTCCGAACCATTTCTCTGTTTTGATGTCTTTGTCGGTGTCTTTCAATATGTTTGAACACAATCTGACAAAACAGGCGTTCTTTGGGTTCAAATAATTCAAATAGTTTTCAATCATTTGTTTATCGAATTCTGAATACAATTTATTTCCTCTCAAAACGTATTCAATCGGAAGAGTATTCAAATTAAATGATATTCTCTTAACCCAATCGATGGCAGTTTGTTCTTCGCGCCAATTGAATCGATTCTCTTCGATATTTCGGAACTCATTGAAGAACCACTCCTGCGGTCCCTCTTTCTGCAAGACTTTCAGATATTCAAAGACGTATTCGATGACAGAATCAATCTTCTTGTGCCCCAAATCTGTTAATTTGATTTGAATGACAAAAATAGAGGAATACTTATTATTAGCGAATCCGCTCTCCTCTAAACCACCGGCCAATTCCAGCGCCAGATTCTCTTTTCTCAAGAATGATATGAGACTACCCTTCCCTTCGTGTCCAACAATGTGTCCCAAATAGTCGAGCGGACACTTTGTGTAGTGTTTGATAACTGGAGGCAAACACCAATAGATGGACAACTGGTCCACTTCATGGATGGGTTCTATTAAATAAAGTTTATTAAAATTCTTATTATCTTTAAATGGATTTCCGAAATGTTGTTCCTCTGTCTTCTGTTTTGAGGGCTTTATTTGAGAGAAGAGTTCTGTCACCCATTTCTCAAGATTTTCAATCGATTCCTGTGACTGAATCACGACATGAATGTTATCAGAGAAGTAGTGTTTGTCTACAAATTCTTTAACACATTTTTGAGTATCGGTTCCATTCTTTTTGGGTATCTCTTTGAGTGAAATGGCATTACCCCACGGAAACGCACAGAACGGGTGATCTTTATTGGCGATACCATTGAGAATCTGTTCCAACCGGACCTCATCGTCATTCATTGCTTCCATAAACTCTGTGTCCACCGGTTTTGTCTCCCTTTCTATAGAATCTTCTTTAAGGAGCGGATGAATGAAATAATGGGCCAAACGTTGAAGCGCTCCATAAAAGTGTTTTCTGTGGACTTCAATCTCATATAAAGTGTATTCATATTCTGTGTGAGCGTTTTGATACCCGCCCCGACTCGTCAGGTAATCGTCTAAACCGTTTTCTTGAGGAAACTTTTCTGATCCCATAGTAATCACGTGTTCCACCAAATGAGCCAATCCTTGCACTTCCTTAGGATCGCAAAAACTTCCCGAACGGACCACAACTGACATCGCAGACAACTTTTCATCGCAAGTAGACTTCCTTCGAGGCTTATGTCGAGAACCCTTCCCTTCACTGCCACTGTCTGTACCTACAGAAGAGACGTCTGTTAAGTCATCTTCAGAACTACTGATCCCTTCAGAATCACTTGTTTCGCTTTTATTGGCCTCAGAATACTCTTTATGGCACTTAAAAGTGGGATCCGATACCAAAAAAGCTTTCAACCCATTCTTCAAAACAATGTATTTATAGATCAATTGGTCGTTCGGTGACTTAATCAGAGATATCTCTTTAGGTGTCTTCTGTTCACCGCTTTTAACATCATTGGCAGACATCACCGAAAAGAGTGAGACTTGATTTCTGCTTGAATTCAAAATTTTGATAAATTTTCCAAAAGTTATCTCTTTTTTGTTGCCTTTAAATCGATTGTAAACCAAATGTCGAATCGATTTTAGCATAAAATCAATGGAAATATCGAATATTGTATTCACTGTTTGTATTGGTTTTCAAATTGTCATACAATTAGTTGAAAAGCTGTCAATCGATTCACAAATTATTTTAACTACAGTTTCATGAAATTCATTCATTCAATACAACCATACATACAGTCAACACATTTTCAAATAGAGGTCGCATTCAAAACAAAATTATCTTTTTATTAGTTTAGTTAACAATTAATTAAAGCAAAATATTTGTTAGAAAATGCAATAAATTAATTAATAATAAATTATCAGATGATTATAAGTTAAATGTCACTCCTATTAAGAGGTTAACCAAAGCTATTTGATTAAGAAAAAAGTTTTTAAAGTTGATGTCGACCTCTACTGAACCCATATTTATTGAAACTAATACTGAAATAGTGTTTTGAAAATTACTTAAACGTCAGCTGAAGAGTAATGAAGTGATCAATGAATTTAAAGCAAAATAAATATGATTTAAATTTTAAAAAACATAACTATTATGTCAACCCTTTAGACAAACAATAGTTTAATTGTTTATGTTTTGGTTTTTAATAGTTTTATTTCAATAAATATGTTTTATTAGCCCTAAAGTTATGGCTTAAGATTGAAATCCTGTCCTAAAAACCATTTGACGACAAATCAAAATATTATTATTTTTAATACAAAAATCAGATAATTATTAAGATTTTGAATGACAACAATGTTAACAAAGACTCACCGCATGATAGGGTTGTGCTCAACGGCCAACTTTATCAATGCCGCCGATCGTATTATTATGCCGATGGCTATTATCCCAATGACTGATCAGTTCCATTGGTCACTCTATTGGCAGGGATGGGTTTTAAGTGCTTTTGCCTTCGGGTATATCACTAGTCAAGTATGGAATCAATTGTAACCAAATTAACAAAAGAATTGTTTTAATATTTGTGTATAATTAGGTTATCGGAGCGACCGCTGCCTCTAAATTCGGGGGCAAAACAGTGTTGACTTCCGCTGTATTTTTGTGGTCTGTTTTACTCTTAAAATAATTTCGAATCAATTTCTGAATGATTTTTACCTAATTTTAGGTCAATTTCAACACTAATCACACCATTAGTTGCCTCTCATTTGCATCTTTTGATTATGTGTCGCATTCTCTTAGGTCTGGGCGAAGGATTAGGTTTGTTCTCAATTTAGAAGTCATTTGATTATAATATTTTATCATTTTTTTCAGGTCTTCCGACGATATTTCATATCTTTGCGCATTCAGTTCCAGTTCCCGAAAGGTCGCGGGCTTTCGGTTATTTGGTTGCCGCCGGAACTATTGGACAGACATTAGCCGCCCTTATTTGCCCTCACCTTCCCTGGGAGTGGATGTTCTATACTTTTGGAACTCTAGGAATCGTTTGGGTATTGGTTTGGATTGTCTTATATTCTGAGATTCGAGACATCGGTGAAGACGAACTTCCGTTAGTTTACCCGAAAGTAAACTCAAAGAACGTTCGTTGGACTCAATTCATAAGCCATTGGCCTCTTTGGGCCATATATTTGGCCCATTTTGCTATGAATTGGAGTAATTACATAATAATGCAATGGTTGCCCACTTATTTGGCCAGAAATTTGGGCGCAAATAAAGAGAGCATTAGTCTGACGGCTGTGCCTTATATTATAAATTCAATGCTTGGCGTCGGTTAGTATTGAAGACAATTATTTTAAAATATTTTGTTTAATTGTTTTGTTTGATTCAGTGGCCGGACATTTGGCCGATGGATTAATAGCTCGAAAGTGGACCGTTTTATCTGTTAGACGACTGATGACTGTAATTGGTTTGATAGGACCGGCTGTTTGTTTGCTATTATTTTGTTCTGTGAAGAGTATGCTCTTTGCGGTAATATTTGTATCGCTTTCAATGGCGTTCTGTTCATTCAATTCTGCGGGACATCTGTCCAATCACGCAGATGTGGCCCCAAATCACGCGGGAATAACTTTTGCCATTTCCAACACAATGGCCACAATTCCAGGAATACTTTGTGGTCCACTCACTGCAGAATTGGTGACACAATCTCACGGCCGATGGTTCCCTGTCTTCGTTTTGGCCGCTTCTATCAATTTTGTAGGCGCTGTCATATACGCGAGTCAGAGCTCTGCCTCTCAAACTATTTGAGTGCACAACTGGAGAGTCGGAACATCCGATCGTTATTTTATTGAAAGTTTATATAAAATGTTATTTCATTCGTTTTTTTGTTTTTTTCATTAAATTATTTGTAAATAAATTATTAAATGTTTTTCTAAAAATTCATTTCAAAACAATTACTACAAATCACTTATACTTCTAATGAGGGATGAATTTCTCTAATTTAGTGATATATTAAACAGTGAAAGACTCTCCACAACCACACGTTCCCTTCACATTTGGATTATTAAAGACAAACTCTGAGGAGAGCTTATTCTCTACAAAATCCATTTCAGTTCCCAAAAGACTTAACTGTGCCTTTGAATCAATCAAAACTCTGACCCCTATAATGAAAAACAAAACAATTATTAAATAATTGTCAAATGGATGACCACTCATACCGTCCTGAATGACTTCTTCGTCAAACTTTTGTTTTTGTTTTGCGTAATCGAGAGAATAACTCAAACCATTACAACCTCTTTGTTTGACCCCAACCCTTAACCCAATCTTATATTCATTTAATTCAATCAATTAATTAATCAATAAAATCATCTAATATTAGATCACTCACGACATCGGGTTTTCCTTCAATTATTTGTTTAATCCGATTAACAGCTGATTGTGTCTTAAGATTGAAAGCATTTTATTTTGTTTTAATTTTAAATTTATATAATAATTACCAAAACAATTGCCGATCGGTTTGAGATGAATTTCTTGGTCTGATTGACGGCCTTTACTGTAGCTTTAAAGCCGTTTGACATAACTTAGGAGACGATCAGCTGAAGATTTATTTCAATTTAGTTGAGCCTCAAAATCAAAACAAATGCAATGTTTTGTTTCGAATGGATTTCGTCATTCAATTCATAAATAACTGTAAATAACGTCTTTTCAGACTATTTTTGGAAAAAAAAGTTTTCAAACAATTTGTGAATAATTTATAAGAATTTAATAAATATTTTAAATATTTATTTAAATAAAATGAAAACATATTATTTGAAGAATTGATTCAAATATTAGAAGAAAATATTTAATTTAAGTAAATTAACAAACCATCCAATGATTCAAAGATAAACATTCCTTAAGAAATATTCGAATCAATACATCTTTTAGTTGATACCAAAAGTTGATCAGAATATACCACATAATTATCTCTTTTATCCATTAGGATAGTGTTAATTGATTGTGAAACTCAAGCTTTTGGTTTCGATAATAAATTTTTGGATAAATTCTCGAATTTTCAATCATTGGATCAAATATTTAGTTATAATTTGTTTGAAAAAAGAAGAAGATTTTAATCCCAAAAGAATTTTTCAAATCTTTATTATATTTGAATATATTTTTAATTTGATTATCATTTAATTAATATTCAAAAAGTCCACAATTATTAACAATTCTTGAGTTTCCTTTAAAATGGGAGTATATTTGTGCAATTCTTTAAGCCTCCAAAATCTCTATCTCACACTTTATGTTATTCCTCGCCTGTGCCTCATATTTGCGGTGAAATACTTCAGTCGAATAGATTTTTGGAATTTCGAGCAAAGATTTGAGAACCTATTCATTGAAAAAAGCATAAATTTTTGGTCAAATTGAATGAATGGTTACTTTTGCTCGAATCACTTTATAAGTGGTTTCACACATGAAGTCGTATTCCTCTCTAATCTTTAGGGCATATATTGTGTAGTCTTAAAAACATTTTAATTATCATTAAAATAGATTTAAATCATTGTAAATGACTTACTGTTAGAATCAGAGCCCAAATAACTTAAATCAAAGTCAAGAAAATAATGTTTGTCTTCAGTTCCAAACAATGTCTCACTTTTATGTTCTTCAGTTAAATGAGTTTTTGTCAAAAGTATTAATTCGATGACTTCGTTATAAACGGGATCAGTCTTTAAATTAACAAATATTATCATAAATTAGAATCATTTTAAGCAAATGATCTAACATGAAGATAATAAAAGTAAAATAACAAGAATAACTATATGCTAACAATAATAAGAATGATAACCTTTCGGCTTATTTCGGCTGATTTTGCAAATTCTTCAAATAATTCGATACTCTTTTCTTCGTTGTCAATGGATTTCGGAGAATAACTTAAACTATAAATCGATTTACAGTTAAATTGGTTTCAATTATCTAATTATTACTCACTTCTTGAAAAATATGGCAAAAGAAACGGCTTTCGCTGATTTTATTTCTCCCTTTTTTCATATAATAATAATTACTTCAATAAAATTATTGAACAAATTATGACAAATATGGAAAAGAAGACCTGATTCTCATCCAAATGGATGAACATCTTTGCGATGTGATTCATATCGTAATGTTTTCTGGATTTGTTGTTCTTATACTCATTTTCAATACGTGTCCACCACTCGTCTCTAACCTCAGGTTTGATACCTTCGTTGAGAATAATCCACAACTGTTTGAGTTTTTCATTGACTTCTGTTTCCATTTCATAAAAATTTCAAATTAATGGATAAAATACAGAAAAAGTTCTTCAGATTTGAATCAAATGTGATTAATATTAGACAAATGCACACAACTGTGACATAAACTGCTGAGCGAACGGTTGGCGCCCATCGTATCGATCGGTGGTATAAACCACTGAATAACGTATCAAATGATCGATATTTTGCGCAAAAAATAGTTTTCAAGTCTTCAATGATTTGAAGCAAAAATCATTTAATAGTTTCGTTGAATTTTTATTCGTATTTATATATAATTAATATTTTTTGTCAATTAATTAGTCATTAAATACTAATTATTAATTAGTAATTAATATTCAATAATAGA